>WNWK01003790.1:0-156378 GCA_009830355.1 Cherax destructor
CCCCCCACACGTACCAAAACACAAACACATACCATGAAAGATTATAATATATATATTTGCACACTTACTGAGGTTTTAATAGTTGGTTCTGCGTCCTTAATCACGTCTCTCAGCCGTGTAGGAAGACTCTCACACAAATTCTTGAGGGTTTGGGGAGGTGTATTATTCCATACCTCATGTAGCCACAGGATGGAACTGACATCCTTGCCCAGTAAACTTGGTTTCACTATTGACCTGAGGTTCTCAATAAGGTTTAGGTCTGGGGAATTGTCATTATAGAACTTCACTTCACAGTCCTTAAGCCACTGAACTACAGATCTGGTGGTATGACACGGTGCACCGTCCTCCATAAAAACAGTTGCCACACACTTGTCAAACACCTCAGGTAAATTGTCACACAATAACTCATGGTAATTATACTGGTTCATATACTGGTTTTTGGGAAGAACAATGAGTTCACCATCACTCTGAGCACTGAAACACCCCCAAACCATGAGCGAGTCTGGGTGTTTGGTGGTCCCACAGGTGTAGCGGGTCACTACCTCTGGGCCGGTACACTGTTACAGGTGACGGTGAAGATTCCTTCATCACTCCAAAGTACTTCAGACCACTATTGAGGATTCCACTATTGCATAATCCAGCCTACATTTCTTCTGTGGCTTGGAGAGGATCGGTTTCTTAACCTGGCAGTGACTACTGTAGCCCAGTTCTTACAGACACCTCTGAGAGATGTGGGTTCTTTCTTTCAATTCTCTAGCAGTTATCTTAGGTGGACTCTCTAACTGCTTCTTTAACACAGTTAAGATACGAACAGATGTCTGCCGAGGTTTGGCAGACAGTAACTCGACATCGCCACCAGCCTTGAAACGCTGCACCCAGTTCCTCACTGAACACACACACACACGAACATTTTCCACTATTTCTTTCGTCTGGTGCCCAGTTTGAGCTATAGTTTCAGGTGTAAAGACTTCCTTTTACCCATAATCAAACATGTATAGCCCCAAAACCAAAGGGAACACTGGACAAGAGATGGGGCGGATGAGAGACAAAAGTGCAATATTTCCTCTCACCATTGCAGCCACGTGAGCAGTGAGGAGTCACTGTGGAGTGTGGCGGCAGGCAGTGACATCATGCTAACGGTTGCTACCGGCATAATGCACTGATGAAAAAAGACACTCCTGTATAGTAGGCCTTTGATTTTCGTTACGGCATTATGCCGGGGCGCTCGCCCGTCATAATGCCGTGACTAGCACTGTATGTATATATATATATATATATATATATATATATATATATATATATATATATATATATATATACACGTATATATATATTTGTGATAGTTAAAAGGAAATAGAAGAGAATAGAAGAGAAAGGGGCTGGAGATGGGTGGGTCACTTGGGAAGTTTGTGAGGAAGGGGGAGGGTGAAGGAGATCAATGGTGGGTAAAGGATGTGAGGGTGTGGGGGTGGGGTGGGGTGGGGTTGGTTGGGGGAATAGTGGATTGGGGGGTAATGGGGTGGGGTGGAGGTGTGGTGGGGGTTGGGTGTCTTAACTACGTGTCGGTACCCTTCTTGACTTGCTTACCCCGTCGATTCACTTACACTTGTTCCAGGGTAGACGGCATTCACCTTATTATTGAACATTACCGTTCCCTTCTCTCTCTCTTCCCTTATTCTGCTTCTTCCTACATCCATGCATAATGGGAACCACCATCAAACCTCTGGCGGTCTTCAAGAGGGACCTGAAGAAGTTCTTCAAATTAGTGCCTGACCAGTCGGGCTGTGGTTCGTACGTTGGACTGCGTGTTGCCAGCAGTAACAGCCTGGCTGATCAGGCCTTGATCTTCCAGGAGGCCTGGTCTTGGACGGTCACAGGGGGCGCTGACCCTTTCAGGTATCAAATCTTTTATACAGAATATACGGAAATTATAAGATCCCACCAGACTGAATGTTGTTATCAGCAGTAGGTGTGTGGTATGTAGTGTTCGTTACTTTAATAGATGTATTATGAAGAGCATGGCCATCATGTGGGTGGTAACTAACATTACAGAGGCTGCGACTGCCCACCCATGTACTGCTAACTGAACAACTCACACTGCTAATGAACTACTTCCAATTTTTTAGTCAGGTTAGAGTAGTAATGAGTTGGAAATACAGACACGAACACACTTCACAGTGGTCTTCATTACACTTTCTCGTAACCTCGTTAACTCCTTTTTTATATATACGGTGTATGTACTCATATGCGTGTACATGTACTTGTGGCTGTGTGTGTATTTGCTCGTGTGTGCATGTGTATGTATGTACTATAATGTGTGTACATGTGCTGGTCCCCTGCATGTCCACTGTGTCTTATGTACGTCATAAATCTTGATCTTAGGTGGCAGTAGCCAGTGTTAGGTCTGCAGGCAGAGAGCAACGATAAGAGGCACAAACGGAGTAAATAATGAATTAATAAATTGAAGAAGGGGGAGAGAGGGGGAAGGGGGGAGAGGGAGGGGGGAGGGAAAGAGAGAGGGAGGGGGAGAGAGAGGGAAAGAGAGAGGGAGGGGGAGGGAGGGAGAGAGAGAGAGAGGGAGAGAGAGGGAGATTGTAGGATATAGGGAGGGAGGGAGGGTGGATGGGTGGGGAGGGAAGGAGGGAGACATCCTCAGCACCAGGTAATCTCACGGTCACGTCACAAGAGCAGTGTTAAAGTGGTACTGTTCCAGCTGTCTTCCACACCTACATCCCTCTCCCTTATCTCCCTCCCTTGCCCTTGCTTCCCTTCTCCTTCATTGCCATCCTCTCCTTTATTTCCTTCCTTCTCGCTATCCTCCTCCTTCATCTTTCACGTGACACATCAAAAGAGCCTGGAGTACTTCACTACACACACACACATTCTATGTCTCCCTACTTTCTCTTTATCTCAATATCTATCATTCTCTCCATCCCATATCTGCTCCTACTCTCACTTATTCGTCCGTTTCTTTGCGCGTACCCAGTGCATCACACAGAGGTGAGGCCGCCAAGCCACAACCTCAACTTTGCTATACCTTTAATGAGTTTCGAGAGTTTTTCTAATCCCGGAGCCCGGGTCTTGGACCATGCTCATCTGGTGCTTGCCTGGTTTACCAAGCTACCTTTGATATACCTTTGAAGAGTTTCGAGAGTTTCTCTAGTCTCTGAGCCCGGCCAAAGGCCAGTCTAGTCTGGTGCTTTCCTGGTCAACCAGGCTGTTGCTGCTGGAGGTGCGCTGCCCCACATATCCGTCACAGCCTGGTTGATCTGGCACCTGGTGAAGATACTTGTCCAGTTTTCTCTTGAAGGCTTCTACACTGGTTCCAGCCGTATTTCGGATATCTTCTGTTAAGATGTTGAATAGTCTGAGACCCCGGATGTTGATACAGGCTTGTTGTTCCTGGCGGCCAGCTGGCTCACATATCCGGTACAGCCTGATATCTTCTGGTAAGATGCTGAATAGTCCGAGGCCATGGACATTGATATAGTGCTTTCTTATTGTACCCACTGCACCCCTGCTTTTCAGTAGGTCTATTTTGCACTTCTTTCCATATCTCTCGCTCCAGTATACTATGTCAGTTTTGCAGATTTGGTACAAGGCTCACAAGTACTTTCCAGGTACATATTATCGTGCATCTCTCTCTCTTCAGTAAGTACATATTTAAGACCTTCAGGTATTCCCAGTAATTTAATTTTTTTATTGGGTCTCTGTGGGTCATAAATGGTCTCTGTACTTGATACAGCAAAATCTCTCCTGTCTCCAACGGGGCCGTCAACACTGAACAATATTCCAAACAAAAGAGCACAATAAATTTGAAAAGTGTCGCCATTTGTACTATTTCCACTGTTTTGAAAGTTCTCATTATCCACCCCGTCATCTTCCTGGCTGTCGTGACATTTGTATTGCTGTGTTCTTTGAAAGAAAGGTCAGCCGACATAATTACCCCATTAGCCACTTACCTTAGGGAACATTTCATAATGGCAATAGACTAGTTGATAGTGAATAGATGCAGTTTTGAGCTGGCTATCACTTTTCCATATTATTCTGTAAGTTACTTTCTGCAAATCTCGGAGTTTCCCTCCCCTACCCCACATGAGAGGTGAAGGGACAGGATATGTGTGTGGGGGTGACTGGCGCCTGGCTCTCTCTCTCTGCGGCAGGATGGACCAGCGTAGCACACGCTACTTTACCTCTGAGATAACTTTCCCTCAACTTATCTGGTGAAAGTCTTGGAAAATTACATAGCTCCTGACGAAGCACGAGTGTGAAAGGTCTTGAGTTAATGTTTTATATCTTCCCGTGTCTTGTTATGAATTAAGATCCGCATTGGTGTTGTCCTTCGACTTACCGCCCCTATTCTCGCCGAACACAGGTGTATTTGTGGCAGCGAAGCAGCAGACCGATTCGGGTACCATGGTCTTGGGTGCCGTAAATCCGAGGGAAAGATTGCAAGACATGAGGAGGTTAATAACATTATCAAAAGGAGCCTCAGAACAGCCGGATGCCAAGCAGTAAGGGAGCCACCCCAACTATGCAGATCTGATGATAGCCAAAAGCGTCCAGATGGTATCACCCTTCAAGCCTGGACAGACGGCAAGCAGGTGGTGTGGGACTACACATGTGCATCTACCTTGGCTGATACCTATCTCCAATACACCAGGGAGGAAGGAGGGGCAGCTGCCAGCTTCAGGGAGTCCCAAAAGTCTAGAAAATACGGAGAACTTGCCCATCATTATATGTTTGTTCCCATAGGCTCAGAGACCCTTGGCGCATGAGGAAAGAGTGCATCTAAGTTCCTTAAGGAGCTAGGTAAAAGACTCATAAGGGTAACTAGGGATCTCAGGGTAGCTAATTTTCGGTTTCAGCGACTCAGCGCTGCTGTTCAGAGGGGTAATGCATGCTGTATTTTGGGCATGCACCCCAGCTCTGAGGAGCTGGATGAGATTTTCGCATAATAATCAGTGACAAACACGTAACAATATGTACTAGACATGTATCTCTCAGCAATGTATCTCTTAAATCTTTTGTAAGATATTATGTAATAAAATATAACTATTGGTAAAAAAGAATAAAAAGATGGGGTGGTAGGGGAAGTGGAATATTCAAATGGCTTCAGGAAGAAATCCAAATATTCTTCTTTGAAACCTTTTTATCCACTTCTCCGAGGCTATGGGTCCCACAATTTACACCAGAGGTGGACCCCATCTATATATGTATTAATATTGGTAGAATTACCGACAAAATATTAAGTATATATATATATATATCGTGCCGAATAGATAAAACTGGTCAATTAGCAAGAACTCATTTAAAATTAAGTCCATAATCTAACAAACTACTTTCATTACGTGCTATATCATACCTTTTATACTTATTTATCCTCTTTTTTCATAAAATATGTATTACTTATTACCAAACCTCTTTCAACACATAGCTGGCACCACAAATTTACCTACTACTCCCTCCACAACATTTTTACCCACTTTAGCATTAAGATCCCCAACCACAAGTACTTTCTCACTTGGTTCAAAACTCCCCACACACTCACTCAACATTTCCCAAAATCTCTCTCTCTCCTCTACACTTCTCTCTTCTTCAGGTGCATAAACATTTACTATAACCCACTTTTCACATCCAACCTTTATTTTACTCCACATAATCCTTGAATTTATACATTTATATTCCCTCTTTACCTGCCATAACTGATTATTCAACATTATTGCCACTCCTTCTTTAGCTCTAACTCTATTTGAAGCCCCTGACCTAATCCCATTTATTTCTCCCCACTGAAACTCTCATACCCCCTTCAGCTTTGTCTCACTTAAAGCCAGGACATCCAGCTTCTTTTCATTCATAACATCTACAATCATCTCTTTCTTATCATTCGCACAACATCCACGCACATTCAAACATCCCACTTTGACGGTTTTCTTCTTTTTCTTTTTAGTAAATCTATACAGAAAAAGGGGTTACTAGCCCATTGTTCCCGGCATTTTAGTTGACTTTTACAACACGCATGGCTTACGGAGGAAAGATTCTTATTCCACTTCCCCATAGATATGAAAGGAAAAGCAATAAGAACAAGAACTATTAAGATAAAATCAAAGAAAACTCAGATGAGTGTGTATACATAAACGTGTACATGTTTGCGTAGTGTGACCTAAGTGTAAGTAGAAGTAGCAAGACGTACCTGAAATCTTGCATGTTTATGAGAAAGAAAAAAGACACCAGCAATCCTACCATCATGTAAAACAATTACAGGCTTTCGTTTTACACTCACTTGGCAGGACGGTAGTACCTCCTGGGTGGTTGCTGACTACCAACCTACTACCAATATATATATATATATATATATATATATATATATATATATATATATATATATATATATATATATATATATATATATATATATATATGCATACATCATGAAATAGCAAAAATAAAAAACTGTTAAATATGAATGAGTGATGAATATGCAGAACACTGGTAAACTGGGACCTCGTGGGTAATAAACATTCACAATTCTAGACCAAACACATGATTAATATTCCGATGCAAATGTGGGATATGGGGCGGGGCGGGAATACCTTTGATGAGTTTCGAGAGTTTTCCTCACCAGTGAGGGAGGGAAGGGAGGGCGTGTGTCCGGCTCCGGGATTTTTCAGTGATATCCTGGGAGTGTGACGTGTGAAAGCGGTGACGTGTGACAACAATGAATGGATGAACTGAAGCTGGTGAAATGATCACCGGGATTCTGTGCACACTGTAGGTAGAAAAATAATCAACAATACTGATAGCGGCAAGAAACTAGCGCCTTCAAATACTGTGTTAGGAAGCACGTTGGGTGATGCCCCGGGAGGTCTGGTGGAGGACCGGGGCCTTGACCCCCACAACACCCTCCAGGTTGATTCAAGGAAATGCATGCCATTAAATTAATTACGGCAATACAGTAACAAATGAGGAAGTCACAGTGAAGTCAATGTTATCAGTGTAAAGGCAATGGAAAAAACCGACGAGACAAAGCAAATTAATTGAAGTGAAAAAGAATACATAAAGAAAACTGTAATATAAATGATTTAGTGGTCGCTGCCACTGCCACCGCTGCCGCCACCGCCACCGCCAAGCTCTCACTATAACAAACGGTAGGCATCAACCTATATCAGATTAAGACATGAATGAGGTAAATGTAAAAATGCAGTACACAACGTTGAGATGAACTTCTCAATCTTGTTGATCATTCGGCCAAGTGCGCAATGTATTGGAACAAGTGAAGAATGAAGCAGTAAAGTGTAATTATTGAGTAGTGTGGCCAGCTGGACCAAACTCACTACATACTCGCACTCACCAGTGTCACAAACACCCTGGGCTGTGTTGACACACGTCTCCACTGCTTGACGCTCTCTTAACTTTTTTCCTAAACTGTTTAGTAGATACATAAACAATAACATGTAAAATAGTTGGGAAGACGATAGAACTGACGGTACAACAAACTCTAATTACACAACAGAGCGGAAAAGTAGTGTGAAGGACTTGCGAGTGTTAATGTCAGAGGATCCTACCTTCAAAGATCACAACAGCATCACTATCACATCTGCTAGGAAAATGACAGTATGGATAATGAGAATCTTCAAAACAAGGAATGCCAAGCCAATGATGATCCTTTTTAAATCACTGGTTCTCTCTAGGCTGGAATACTGCTGTACACTAACATCTGCATTCAAGGCAGGTGAAATTGTACATCTAGAGAACGTACAGAGAATCTTTACTTCACATATAAGTTCCGTCAAACACCTTAATTACTGGGAATGCTTGGAAGCACTTGACTTGTACTCAAAGGAGCGCAGGCGAGATACACCATAATCTACACCAGGAAAATCCTAGAGGGACTGTCCCAAATCTGTACACAAAAATCACTCCCTATGAAAGCAAAAGGCTGGACAGACGATGCAACATACCCCCAATAAAAAATAGGGGTGTCATTAGTACTCTAAGAGAAAACACAATAAGTGTCCGGAGCCCAAGACTGTTCAACAGCCTCCCATCAGCCATAAAGAGAATTACCAATAAATCCCTGGCTGCCTTCAAGAGGAAGCTGGACAGATACCTAAAGTCAGTACCCGATCAGCCTGGCTGATTCGTACGTTGGACTACGTGCGGCCAGCAGTATCCGCCTGGTTGAGCAGACCCTAATCCACCGGCAAGCCTGGTCAAGGACTTGACCGCGGGGGAGTTGACCCCCGGAACACCCTCCAGGTAGACTCCTCCAGGTAGTTGTCACCGTCCATACTGTCTCTCTGATGTCTCTGCACATCTGTGCACTAGATGTCTCCAGGAGTCACTAGAAGTTACCAGCATAATTGTTGTCAGTTAAATTGTAATCATAAGATTCATTAAACCCAATCACTGGGAAAATAACAATCATGATTAAACGATTAAAACCTGTCTGCAGAGTAACAATAAGTTTTCACAAAATTAGTGGAGTGCACTGCTGTGTGTGTCAGGGAAGGTGTCTTGTGTGGACATCTCCATATCCTCCAGCAAAGGTAATGAAACAAGTGTTTCTGCATCTTCATGACAAAAGAGACGGAGGTGTCACATAAGTAGTGAATGACAGTCTCACACACACACACACACACACACACACACACACACACACACCTTTACCTTTGATATACCTTTGAAGAGTTTCGAGAGTTTATCTACTCTCTGAGCCCGGCCATGGGACAGGCTCGTCTGGTGCTTGCCTGGTCAACCAGGCTGTTGCTGCTGGAGGCCCGCTGCCCCACATATCCATCACAGCCTGGTTGATCTGGCACCCGATGAAGATACTTGTCCAGTTTCCTCTTGAAGGCTTCTACACTGGTTCCAGCCGTGTTTCGGATATCTTTTGGTAAGATGTTGAATAGTCTGGGGCCCCGGATGTTAATACACTGCTCAATACACACAAGAGGACCAGGCAGAACTACAAAGGGATCTGGACAGGCTGCAAGCCTGGTCCAGCAATTGGCTCCTGGAGTTCAACCCCACCAAGTGCAAAGTCATGAAGATTGCGAAAGGGCAAAGAAGACCGCAGACGGAGTACAGTCTAGGGAGCCAGAGACTACAAACCTCAATCAAGGAAAAAGATCTTGGGGTGAGTATAACACCAGGCACATCTCCTGAGGCGCACATCAACCAAATAACTGCTGCAGCATACGGGCGCCTAGCAAACCTAAGAACAGCATTCAGAAATCTTAATAAAGAATCGTTCAATACCCTGTACACTGTGTACGTTAGGCCCATACTAGAGTATGCAGCACCAGTTTGGAACCCACATCTAGCCAAGCACGTAAAGAAGCTAGAGAAAGTGCAAAGGTTTGCAACAAGACTAGTCCCGGAGCTAAGGGGTATGTCCTACGAGGAGAGGTTAAGGAAAATCGACCTGACGACACTGGAGGACAGAAGAGATAGGGGGGACATGATAACGACATATACGATACTGAGAGGAACTGGCAAGGTGGACAGAGACAGAATGTTCCAGAGATGGGACACAGCAACAAGGGGACACAGTTGGAAGTTGAAGACTCAGATGAATCACAGGGATGTTAGGAAGTATTTCTTCAGTCACAGAGTGGTCGGGAAGTGGAATAGTTTGGGAAGCAATGTAGTGGAGGCAGGTTCCATACATAGCTTTAAGAAGAGGTATGATAAACCTCATGGCGCAGGGAGTGACCCAATAGCGGCCAGTGAAGATACGGGGCCAGGAGCTATGATTCGACCCCTGCAACCACAACTAGGTGAGTACACACACACACACACACACACACACACACACACACGTATCCTTACTGGAGAAGTTACCACATCTGTATAAGACTTGGGGAAGTGAAGAAATAAGAGAAGTACGGAATGGCGCAGAGTACGGAATGGTGCAGAGTACGGAATGGTGCAGAGTACGGAATGGCGCAGAGTACGGAATGGTGCAGAGTACGGAATGGCGCAGAGTACGGAATGGTGCAGAGTACGGAATGGCGCAGAGTACGGAATGGTGCAGAGGCGTATTAACATAAGAGGGAGTCAGAAACACTCATAACAGGCAGAAAAGAAACACACATACAACAGCAGTACAATCACAGAGGAGCACAAATGCCAGGAATGCTTTGCATAATAGTGGCTTTCTCTTGTGCCTACGATGTCTTATTGCATGTAAACTATATTATCTTTGTACCACAGAAATAAATAAAAAATAATTAATTTTTTTAATTTGAATTTGAAATGAACAAGAAAGAAACACAAGTGCAGAACACCGCACTTGTGTTTCTTTCTTGTGACTTAGTGGTGAGAAATAGTGCTTCACCTAGTACTGTTTTCGAAGATGGTGCTGATACAGATTTATAAATGCGAAACAATGCGACAGCTGATACTGCTGGTTTTGGGGTTTCTGAATAAGAGAATACAAGGCTAGAAATCCAGAACAGTGTTTCAGTTGGTACTGTTGCTGGCTCAGATGCTGCTTTTGAAGACAGTGTTGGAACAGTTCTGGAAACAGC
This sequence comes from Cherax destructor, assembly GCA_009830355.1. Classification (NCBI taxonomy): domain Eukaryota; kingdom Metazoa; phylum Arthropoda; class Malacostraca; order Decapoda; family Parastacidae; genus Cherax; species Cherax destructor. Next base: position 10,536 of record WNWK01003790.1, read on the forward strand.
TGGTGTTACGGGTGCTGTTACTGAAGATGGTGCAGGTGAAGATCTAGACACACCATTCGACAACCCAGCCCCCACAAACCTCGATGCAAATTCTATGTTTGGGTCATCTGTAGACAGTGAAATGACTAGAAAAACGAACGGAACATACAGTTCTAAAAACCCAAAACAATGTGATATCCTGAGCAGAGGAGTGCGTCGTTCTACCTCCTGCAAACTCTCACCTTGATATGTGTTGTACAGTACTTCAGTACAAGAAAAACAACGCTATAATACAAACTGCCCTGCATGCCATTTGAAAGGAACCAGGAGGTATAAACACAACAAACCATGAGAAACTATTGTAGTACCAATCACTCAATAACAAGAGATTCTTTAGTAGGAGGAAGCAGGAAAAAAATATGACGAGAAATGGCAAAAAATATTGTACCAGGTCGGAGCCTTGTTGGAGTGGAGGCACAGTGGCTCCCACTCCAGCCCTAGTCCTGATTCACCTACAAACTATAATACAGACTTGGCTAAAGACCACTCCAGACACAGGTACCTAGAAGACCACGCCAGACCCAGGTACCTACAAAGGCTGTGCCAGCTATCAACAATCACAGACAGTGTCGGCTATTCATGGCCTGGCCAACATCGACAGGACCCGGCTGGAGTACAGAGGAATCGATCAGAACCAATCAAGTAGAAGAATCATCAATGACAGCCAATGAGGCGGCAAGAGAGTGATGAATAGCGGCCAATCCAGAAGGGCCAGGTTGCCGCCAAGCCTCCACTCACTCCCACCAATCACTTCAAAAGGATTTTCTGCGAGCCCAAGAGCTAGTCATCAGTCAGCTCTACATAAATTACCATCTTTTACAATCACGTTAAGAAAAATGATGATAATGGATAAACGTAATCAGAGCTTAGAAAACAAAGTGGTTGTGGGACAGCAGTGGTTGTGGGACTGGTTGTGGGACAGCAGTGGTTGTGGGACTGGTTGTGAACAGCAGTGGTTGTGGGACTGGTTGTGAGACAGCAGTGGTTGTGGGACTGGTTGTGAGACAGCAGTGGTTGTGGGACTGGTTGTGAGACAGCAGTGGTTGTGGGACTGGTTGTGAGACACAGTGGTTGTGGGACTGGTTGTGAGACACCAGTGGTTGTGGGACTGGTTGTGAGACAGCAGTGGTTGTGGGACTGGTTGTGAGACAGCAGTGGTTGTGGGACTGGTTGTGAGACACCAGTGGTTGTGGGACTGGTTGTGAGACACCAGTGGTTGTGGGACTGGTTGTGAGACAGCAGTGGTTGTGGGACTGGTTGTGAGACAGCAGTGGTTGTGGGACTGGTTGTGAGACAGCAGTGGTTGTGGGACTGGTGTGAGACAGCAGTGGTTGTGGGACTGGTTGTGAGACAGCAGTGGTTGTGGGACTGGTTGTGAGACAGCAGTGGTTGTGGGACTGGTTGTGAGACAGCAGTGGTTGTGGGACTGGTTGTGAGACACCAGTGGTTGTGGGACTGGTTGTGAGACAGCAGTGGTTGTGGGACTGGTTGTGAGACAGCAGTGGTTGTGGGACTGGTTGTGAGACAGCAGTGGTTGTGGGACTGGTTGTGAGACAGCAGTGGTTGTGAGACTGGTTGTGAGACAGCAGTGGTTGTGGGACTGGTTGTGAGACAGCAGTGGTTGTGGGACTGGGTGAGAGACAGCAGTGGTTGTGGGACTGGTGAGAGACAGCAGTGGTTGTGGGACTGGAAGAGAGAGACAGCAGTGGTTGTGGGACTGGGTGAGAGACAGCAGTGGTTGTGGGACTGGGTGAGAGACAGCAGTGGTTGTGGGAATGGGTGAGAGACAGCAGTGGTAGTGGGACTGGATGAGACAGCAGTGGTTGTGGGACTGGGTGAGAGACAGCAGTGGTTGTGGGACTGGGTGAGAGACAGCAGTGGTTGTGGGACTGGGTGAGAGACAGCAGTGGTTGTGGGACTGGTGAGAGATTGCAGTGGTTGTGGGACTGGATGAGAGAGACAGCAGTGGTTGTGGGACTGGGTGAGAGACAGCAGTGGTTGTGGGACTGGGTGAGAGACAGCAGTGGTTGTGGGACTGGGTGAGAGACAGCAGTGGTAGTGGGACTGGATGAGAGAGACAGCAGTGGTTGTGGGACTGGGTGAGAGACAGCAGTGGTTGTGGGACTGGGTGAGAGAGAGCAGTGGTTTTGGGACTGGGTGAGAGACAGCAGTGGTTGTGGGACTGGGTGAGAGACAGCCGTGGTTGTGGGACTGGATGAGAGAGACAGCAGTGGTTGTGGGACTGGGTGAGAGACAGCAGTGGTTGTGGGACTGGGTGAGAGACAGCAGTGGTTGTGGGACTGGGTGAGAGACAGCAGTGGTTGTGGGACTGGGTGAGAGACAGCAGTGGTTGTGGGACTGGGTGAGAGACAGCAGTGGTTGTGGGACTGGGTGAGAGACAGCAGTGGTTGTGGGACTGGGTGAGAGACAGCAGTGGTTGTGGGACTGGATGAGAGAGACAGCAGTGGTTGTGGGACTGGATGAGACAGTAGTGGTTGTGGGACAAGGTGAGAGTGAGAGAGAAACGCAATACTAAAACACTGATGCACTTTATATGTAGACCAATGTCTGAGTGGCTTTGTGCTAATCTTGAGACTGGCCAGCTTGGCTCTGAGACAAGAGGATTCCGTGGCGTCTGAGCCAGGACCTGGCAGCACTCTCTCTACACCAGATCTCAGCAGAGCAGACACACACGACAACAACAACAACAACAACAAAGACGTATGACAAAAATCCTCGCAGTGATGAACGTTGGCTTGAGATTCATGTGTATTGTTGTCGAATGACTGAATAATCAAGTTAAATGTGTTACATGTCCCCTTTGGGGCTGTCTTCCAAGACGATAATGCACAAAATCACACCGCTAGAGTTGTTCAAAACTGACATGAAGAACAAGAAAGTGAAGTCGAACACTGGGATTGGGCTCCCACAATCGCCGGATCTAAATATTATCGATCATCTGTGATGTCAATTGGAAGAGCAAGTCAGGAACCGATTTGCTCCACCGTCGTCTTTGGAAGAGCTACAGCAGGTGTTGCTTGAAGCTATAGCAGGTGTTGCTTGAAGCTATAGCAGGTGTTGCTTGAAGCTACACAGGTGTTGCTTGAAGCTACAGCAGGTGTTGCTTGAAGCTACAGCAGGTGTTGCTTGAAGCTACAGCAGGTGTTGCTTGAAGCTCAGCAGGTGTTGCTTGAAGCTACAGCAGGTGTTGCTTGAAGCTACAGCAGGTGTTGCTTGAAGCTACAGCAGGTGTTGCTTGAAGCTACAGCAGGTGTTGCTTGAAGCTACAGCAGGTGTTGCTTGAAGCTACAGCAGGTGTTGCTTGAAGCTACAGCAGGTGTTGCTTGAAGCTACAGCAGGTGTTGCTTGAAGCTACAGCAGGTGTTGCTTGAAGCTACAGCAGGTGTTGCTTGAAGCTACAGCAGGTGTTGCTTGAACTACAGCAGGTGTTGCTTGAAGCTACAGCAGGTGTTGCTTGAAGTTACAGCAGGTGTTGCTTGAAGTTACAGCAGGTGTTGCTTGAAGCTACAGCAGGTGTTGCTTGAAGCTACAGCAGGTGTTGCTTGAAGCTACAGCAGGTGTTGCTTGAAGCTACAGCAGGTGTTGCTTGAAGCTACAGCAGGTGTTGCTTGAAGCTACAGCAGGTGTTGCTTGAAGCTACAGCAGGTGTTGCTTGAAGCTACAGCAGGTGTTGCTTGAAGCTACAGCAGGTGTTGCTTGAAGCTACAGCAGGTGTTGCTTGAAGCTACAGCAGGTGTGCTTGAAGCTACAGCAGGTGTTGCTTGAAGCTACAGCAGGTGTTAGCTTTGAAGCTACAGCAGGTGTTGCTTGAAGCTACAGCAGGTGTTGCTTGAAGCTACAGCAGGTGTTGCTTGAAGCTACAGCAGGTGTTGCTTGAAGCTACAGCAGGTGTTGCTTGAAGCTACAGCAGGTGTTGCTTGAAGCTACAGCAGGTGTTGCTTGAAGCTACAGCAGGTGTTGCTTGAAGCTACAGCAGGTGTTGCTTGAAGCTACAGCAGGTGTTGCTTGAAGTAGCTTACAGCAGGTGTTGCTTGAAGCTACAGCAGGTGTTGCTTGAAGCTACAGCAGGTGTTGCTTGAAGCTTCTAGCAGGTGTTGCTTGAAGCTACAGCAGGTGTTGCTTGAAGCTACGCAGGTATTGCTTGAAGCTACAGCAGGTATTGCTTGAAGCTACAGCAGGTATTGCTTGAAGCTACAGCAGGTGTTGCTTGAAGCTACAGCAGGTGATGCTTGAAACTACAGCAGGTGTTGCTTGAAGAATGCCTCAAAATTTTCCTGGATACTGTTCACATGCTATATGAATAAATTCATATAGCATTTGAATTTGTGCTGATTTAGCTACAAATTGAGGACCAACTCCATATTGAAAACATTTTCAGGACGCGCGTTCTTAAATGTCATCTGGCAAAACGTGGCCAAAATTACGTTGAAAATCTTGACATAACTATCGCGTTGAACGAGACGGTCATATAAGAGAAGTGTTACGTCATTCAATCATCACAAATGTGCCCACCAACACTGTAAAGGCCATTGGTGAATAGCCCAAACGTCTTGAGAGGCGAGTGTTCTGTGTTCTATGTTCTATGTCCTATGGTCTATGGGAGAATTATATTTCGTGACGAATAAAATATAGCACCATCTCTTGTACTCGTCGAAAACTAAGGATTCCCCAGATGACTATACGTAGGTCACTCTGACATCTAACAATACGTAGGTCACTCTGACATCTAACAATACGTAGGTCACTCTGACATCTAACAATACGTAGGTCACTCTGACATCTAACAATACGTAGGTCACTCTGACATCTAACAATACGTAGGTCACTCTGACATCTAACAATACGTAGGTCACTCTGACATCTAACAATACGTAGGTCACTCTGACATCTAACAATACGTAGGTCACTCTGTCATCTAACAATACGTAGGTCACTCTTCATCTAACAATACGTAGGTCACTCGACAACTAGGTCCTGTCATCTAACAATACGTAGGTCACTCTGTCATCTAACAATACGTAGGTCACTCTGTCATCTAACAATACGTAGGTCACTCTGACATCTAACAATACGTAGGTCACTCTAGCATCTAACAATACGTAGGTCACTCTGACATCTAACAATACGTAGGTCACTCTGTCATCTAACAATACGTAGGTCACTCTGTCATCTAACAATACGTAGGTCACTCTGACATCTAACAATACGTAGGTCACTCTGTCATCTAACAATACGTAGGTCACTCTGATCATCTAACAATACGTAGGTCACTCTGCATCTAACAATACGTAGGTCACTCTGACATCTAACAATACGTAGGTCACTCTGACATCTAACAATACGTAGGTCACTCTGACATCTAACAATACGTAGGTCACTCTGACATCTAACAATACGTAGGTCACTCTGCATCTAACAATACGTAGGTCACTCTGACATCTAACAATACGTAGGTCACTCTGACATCTAACAATACGTAGGTCACTTGACATCTAACAATACGTAGGTCACTCTGACATCTAACAATACGTAGGTCACTCTGGCATCTAACAATACGTAGGTCACTCTGACATCTAACAATACGTAGGTCACTCTGGCATCTAACAATACGTAGGTCACTCTGACATCTAACAATACGTAGGTCACTCTGACATCTAACAATACGTAGGTCACTCTGTCATCTAACAATACGTAGGTCACTCTCATCTAACAATACGTAGGTCACTCTGACATCTAACAATACGTAGGTCACTCTAGCATCTAACAATACGTAGGTCACCCTGACATCTAACAATACGTAGGTCACTCTGACATCTAACAATACGTAGGTCACTCTGTCATCTAACAATACGTAGGTCACTCTGACATCTAACAATACGTAGGTCACTCTGACATCTAACAATACGTAGGTCACTCTGACATCTAACAATACGTAGGTCACTCTGACATCTAACAATACGTAGGTCACTCTGGCATCTAACAATACGTAGGTCACTCTGACATCTAACAATACGTAGGTCACTCTGACATCTAACAATACGTAGGTCACTCTGACATCTAACAATACGTAGGTCACTCTGACATCTAACAATACGTAGGTCACTCTGACATCTAACAATACGTAGGTCACTCTGACATCTAACAATACGTAGGTCACTCTGACATCTAACAATAAGTAGGTCACTCTGCCATCTAACAATACGTAGGTCACTCTGACATCTAACAATAAGTAGGTCACTCTGCCATCTAACAATACGTAGGTCACTCTGCCATCTAACAATACGTAGGTCACTCTGACATCTAACAATACGTAGGTCACTCTGACATCTAACAATACGTAGGTCACTCTGCCATCTAACAATACGTAGGTCACTCTGACATCTAACAATACGTAGGTCACTTTACATCTAACAATACGTAGGTCACTCTGACATCTAACAATACGTAGGTCACTCTGACATCTAACAATACGTAGGTCACTCTGACATCTAACAATACGTAGGTCACTCTGACATCTAACAATACGTAGGTCACTCTGACATCTAACAATACGTAGGTCACTCTGACCCTCTAACAATACGTAGGTCACTCTGACATCTAACAATAAGTAGGTCACTCTGCCATCTAACAATACGTAGGTCACTCTGCCATCTAACAATACGTAGGTCACTCTGCCATCTAACAATACGTAGGTCACACTGCCATCTAACAATACGTAGGTCACTCTGACATCTAACAATACGTAGGTCACTCTGACATCTAACAATACGTAGGTCACTCTGTCATCTAACAATACGTAGGTCACTCTGACATCTAACAATACGTAGGTCACTCTGACATCTAACAATACGTAGGTCACTCTGACATCTAACAATACGTAGGTCACTCTGACATCTAACAATACGTAGGTCACTCTGACATCTAACAATACGTAGGTCACTCTGACATCTAACAATACGTAGGTTACTCTGACATCTAACAATACGTAGGTCACTCTGACATCTAACAATACGTAGGTTACTCTGACATCTAACAATACGTAGGTCACTCTGACATCTAACAATACGTAGGTCACTCTGACATCTAACAATACGTAGGTCACTCTGACATCTAACAATACGTAGGTCACTCTGACATCTAACAATACGTAGGTCACTCTGACATCTAACAATACGTAGGTCACTCTGACATCTAACAATACGTAGGTCACTCTGACATCTAACAATACGTAGGTCACTCTGACATCTAACAATACGTAGGTCACTCTGACATCTAACAATACGTAGGTCACTCTGACATCTAACAATACGTAGGTCACTCTGCCATCTAACAATACGTAGGTCACTCTGGCATCTAACAATACGTAGGTTACTCTGGCATCTAACAATACGTAGGTCACTCTGCCATCTAACAATACGTAGGTCACTCTGACATCTAACAATACGTAGGTCACTCTGACATCTAACTATACGTAGGTCAATCTGACATCTAACAATACGTAGGTCACTCTGCCATCTAACAATACGTAGGTCACTCTGACATCTAACAATACGTAGGTCACTATGGCATCTAACAATACGTAGGTCACTCTGGCATCTAACAATACGTAGGTCGTTCTGGCATCAACAATACGTAGGTCACTCTGGCATCTAACAATACGTAGGTCACTCTGGCATCTAACAATACGTAGGTACTCTGGCATCTAACAATACGTAGGTCACTCTGGCATCTAACAATACGTAGGTCACTCTGGCATCTAACAATACGTAGGTCACTCTGGCATCTAACAATACGTAGGTCACTCTGGCATCTAACAATACGTAGGTCACTCTGGCATCTAACAATACGTAGGTCACTCTGGCATCTAACAACACGTAGGTCACTCTGGCATCTAACAATACGTAGGTCACTCTGGCATCTAACAATACGTAGGTCACTCTGGCATCTAACAATACGTAGGTCACTCTGGCATCTAACAATACGTAGGTCACTCTGGCATCTAACAATACGTAGGTCATTCTGGCATCTAACAATACGTAGGTCACTCTGGCATCTAACAATACGTAGGTCACTCTGGCATCTAACAATACGTAGGTCACTCTGGCATCTAACAATACGTAGGTCACTCTGGCATCTAACAATACGTAGGTCCTCTGGCATCTAACAATACGTAGGTCACTCTGGCATCTAACAATACGTAGGTCACTCTGGCATCTAACAATACGTAGGTCACTCTGGCATCTAACAATACGTAGGTCACTCTGGCATCTAACAATACGTAGGTCTCTCTGGCATCTAACAATACGTAGGTCACTCTGACATCTAACAATACGTAGGTCACTCTGGCATCTAACAATACGTAGGTCACTCTGGCATCTAACAATACGTAGGTCACTCTGGCATCTAACAACACTCAATGGTGGTAACCCTTTAACCAAATCGTCCATAATTTGACTCTTAACTGCGAATAAGCGAACACGGAGTGCATTACGTTGGCAAAAATAACGACCATTACGCTGGTAGAAAGATAAGACAGGAAAGAGTCAGTGGCGCTTTCCTTTATTTACAAACTAGTAGAATCGTTTGGTTATTCAATGCTTTAAGCATATTCCGTCTACATCATTATTAAATATACACTATCATTATCAACTTGCTACTATCACTGTCAATTCACTCTCATATTAAATAAATCGTAAGTGGAACTTTTCATAAATCGCAAGTAGAACTTTTCAGAGTACTTTTCACGATCTACAATCCACATACATAATTCGTTCCATGTTATCGAATGAGTCAGTAAATTAGACGAAAGGGGAAATATCCCCACCATTTATGCCACGAGAGATGCTGGGTACTTAGACAAGCACCCTGCTAGAAGAGTGGTACCCTTTCCGGAGAAGATAAACCCCTACCATTAGGTACAAACCACTCAAACCTTCCCAATACGTTAGGGTGATTTAACGTTAAAAGTTAATTTCAGTATATGGCATCATAGTGTATTTTAGTGTGGTTATTTAACTACATAACTGTTACAAAGGTGACTACACTATCATAACTGTTACAAAGGTGACTACACTATCATAACTGTTACAAAGGTGACTACACTATCATAACTGTTACAAGGGTGATTACACTTCCATAACTGTTACAAGGGTGATTACACTTCCATAACTGTTACAAGGGTGATTACACTTCCATAACTGTTACAAGGGTGATTACACTTCCATAACTGTTACAAGGGTGATTACACTTCCATAACTGTTACAAGGGTGATTAGATAAGTCATGGTGATAATGACGGTCTAGTAGCTAGTAATGATAACCTTAAACCTATAGGTAATGCACAGACAATAGAACCATTATTATTATTATCTCAGACACCACCAGACATATGTACTAAGGTACGAAAGAACCTAGCAACAACACTGCTGACAGTTCACAATACTAACCTAGCAACAACACTGCTGACAGCTCACACTACTAACCTAGCAACAACACTGCTGACAGCTCACACTACTAACCTAGCAACAACACTGCTGATAGCACACACTACTAACCTAGCAACAACACTGCTGACAGCACATACAGCACAGTTACTATTTAGACACTTCTTTGTACAAATCATTAAGGCTGTTTTGAGCAGAAGCACAACTTAACCTGTCCCTAAGTTAGACCTGTATATATAAAGTTTAATTTTTTAATTTTCTTACAGCCACACAACCACAGAAGAAACAGAAGTACCACATGAAATCTGAAGAATCATCCGACGAAAGAGAAGATCGTTTGTGCTCTTGTTAGTCCTGAATCCAAATTAACAGGGGTTGAGTACATTGTGTGAGATGAGGTAGGAATAGATCTGTCTATGAATTAATTTTTCAAAGATTTTAGAAAGCAGTGGTAAATTTGAGATTGGGTGACGAAGTAGTGTAGCGGGTGTATTGTGGGAGAAGTGAGGTGACGAAGTAGTGTAGCGGGTGTATTGTGGGAGAAGTGAGGTGACGAAGTAGTGTAGCGGGTGTATTGTGGGAGAAGTGAGGTGACGAAGTAGTGTAGCGGGTGTATTGTGGGAGAAGTGAGGTGACCAAGTAGTGTAGCGGGTGTATTGTGGGAGAAGTGAGGTGACCAAGTAGTGTAGCGGGTGTATTGTGGGAGGAAGTGAGGTGACCAAGTGTTCCCTCTCTGGAACATCCTGTCCCTGTCTACCTTGTCGATTCCCCGCAGTATTTTGTATGTCGTTATCATGTCTCCTCTGACCCTTCTTTCCTCCAGTGTTGTTAGTCCTATTTCCCTCAACCGCGGGAACCAGCATCAGTATCATCACCGAGGGAACCAGCATCAGTATCATCACCGCGGGAACCAGCATCAGTATCATCACCGCGGGAACCAGCATCAGTACCATCACCGCGGGAACCAGCATCAGTACCATCACCGCGGGAACCACCCAGCGTTAAGGTGGCCTAGCGTTAAAGTGGCCTAGCGTTAAGGTGGCCTAGAGTTAAAGTGACCTAGCGTTAAGGTGACCCAGCGTTAAAGTGACCTAGCGTTAAGGTGGCCTACAGTTAAAGTGACCTAGCGTTAAGGTGACCCAGCGTTAAAGTGACCTCGCATCAAGGTGACCTAGAGTCAAGATGACCCAGCGTTAAGATGACCCAGCGTCAAGATGACCCAGCGTCAAGGTTACCCAGCATCAAGGTGACCCAGCGTTAAAGTGACCTACCGTTAAGGTGACCCAGCGTTAAGGTGACCTAGCGTAAAGGTGACCTAGAGTCAAGATGACCCAGCGTTAAGGTGACCTAGCGTTAAAATATCCTAGCGTGAAGCTGACCCAGCGTTAAGGTGACCCAGCGTCAAGGTGACCCAGCGTCAAGGTGACCCAGCGTTAAGGTGACCCAGCGTGAAGGTGACACAGCGTCAAGGTGACCCAGCGTCAAGGTAACCCACCGTGAAGGTGACCCAGCGTTAAGGTGACCCAGCGTCAAGGTAACCCACCGTGAAGGTGACCCAGCGTTAAGGTGACCCAGCGTGAAGGTGACACAGCGTCAAGGTGACCCAGCGTCAAGGTGACCCAGCGTCAAGGTGACCCAGCGTCGTGGAGAACTCCTAGGGGTAAAGACCAGGAAGTTGAAACACATGATTTACACATGATACTTGTGTGAGAGTGACGGTGAGGTGAGGGAGGGAATAAAGGCATGAGGAGAGAGAGGCATGAAGGGTGAGGGGTATGAAGGTAGAGGGGCATGAAGGATGAGGGGCATGAAGGATGAGGGGCATGAAGGATGAGGGGCATGAAGGGTGAAGGGTATGAAGGTAGAGGGGCATGAATGGTGAGGGGTATGAAGGCAGAGGGGCATGAAGGATGAGGGGTATGAAGGCAGAGGGGCATGAAGGGTGAGGGGTATGAAAGAAGGGTATGAGGGGAGAGAGGAATAGGGAAAGGGGAGGGGGGTAGAGGGATTTAGAAAAGTAGTGTGGGTCAAAGAAGGTCAGGAAATACTTTATTATCCAGGGATGGTAAACCAGAGGTAGTGCAGCTTCAAGGGTAAGCCAACACCACCATCACACACACACACACACACACACACACACACACACACACACACACACACACACACACATCCCCGGAGCTGAGGGGTTTGTCCTCGAGAGGTTAAAGGAACTCAACCTGACAACACTGGAGGACACGGGGGATAGAAAGGGATGGACATGATAACGACATATAAACTACTGAGAGGAATTGACAAGGTGGATAGGGACAGAATGTTTTAGAGATGTGACACAGAAACAAAGGGTCACAACTGGAAGTTGAAAACTCAGATGAATCACAGGGATGTTAGGAAGTACTTCTTCAGTCAGAGTTGTCAGGAAGTGGAACAGTCTGGAAAGTGATGTAGTGGAGGCAGGATCCATACATAGCTTTAAGAAGAGGTATGATAAAGCTCATGGGACAGGGAGAGTGAACCTAGTAGCGACAAGTGAAGGGGCGGGGCCAGGAGCTGTGACTCGACCCCTGCAACCACAATTAGGTGAGTACACACACAATATAAAAGCACTAAACAACATAATTAATGACATACACACTGTTCAGAGTACTGAAAATGATAATCAGGAAGAGGTAGGAGGAGAAGCCTGGTCACGGAAAATCAGCATGGATTCAAAGACAGAAAGTATTGCCTTAAACCTAATGACGATCAAGATAACGGATATAAAAGAAGAAAGACGTAGGTACATAGACTGCATACTCTTGCAATATAGGAAAACATCTGACTAGTAAGAAATAGAAAGTGAGAGTACGAGGGAAACCAACTGTAAGGTTGGGGGAGCCTTGTCTTCCTTCCAAGGCCTTCACGATTATGCCATAATGATGTAACAACTGTGTGAGGTAAGATCCTCCTGCTGTAAACCATGATGACTTGGGCTACGTAGCTAAAGTTTACCCATAAAGTCAGCAACTAGAAGTCTCAGATTTTTATATATCATGTTAGTGCTGCTGGTATGTTGTTCTTTATGCTATTACTTTGTCCTGGCCTTTGTGAAGAGGGGCTACGTCTGCACTTTGTTAACGCCTCTGGGACTTCATCAGAATCTAAGCTCCTTCACAAAGAACATTGAGTCCTTCTGCTAATGGAATTTTGCATTTCTTTATAAATAACACTTTCCAGGAATCAGACCTAGTTACCTAGATAACTTTGAAAGTTTTGTGTTAATATCAGCTATATAATTCCTGGAGTGAGGATCACTGAACATTAATTCAATGTTGTTTCTGGGTCTCACTCATTTCTTTGTTGTCATCTGTGTATAAATAATTTTGAGTAAAGGTCCAATACTGGAAGAAGTTTTTGACTTGCATTTTTCATAAGTGAAAAATATTTGAATTTTTTTTTCAAATTATTCTATTACTTTTGTCTACTACAAATGCTTTAGTTTCTCTAATATATTTATAATTTTTCAGCGTATATTTTCCTTCCTTTGCTGTGATACTGGTTGTTTATTAAACAAGTAAGCAACCGTCTTCCATCTTTTCAAAAGTCTTTTAAGATCTATCTTCATGAATGATCTCCGCCTGGACTTTCTTAATGGATCTTGTTTTCTACAGGTCTTGTATGCTTCTTCATTCACTTTTTCCGCTCATTGGTTTGGGGATAGAGAGCTAAGGACAGTTTCCCAAAAAATGTTTGATATCACTGGTCAACACATTTTCTGGCCAATGATATTACACAGATTTTTGGGTACGTTTATGGTGCTGATTCCGAATATGTCATCGGTTTTGCTTGATTTGCTCTGGTTTTTGATAAATTTGGTATCCCACTGAAAAACGTAAAAGATGTGAAAAATATATTCATCAGACGGGGCTAAACTTATTAATCTCATTGAAAATATTTTTTTAGATGATGCAAAAATCAAACAATGTAATACATTCTAGCAGTTCATTGTATATAATAACAGATTAACATAGTAAGACAATTCAGGTGCCACTAATTACTGCAAATGAAAACGTTGTTTGTACGATTTTCTTCTATGTTGGTCATCAGCACAGATTTGTTGAGTGAGCAATTGCAAGAGCTGCATATTGGTTACCATTGTGCAATAAGACACATTTCAAGCTTCTAATGGAGCTGTCTATAAACAACCACCAATCTCCTGGTCGATATTCAAGTCCCACTCGAAGAAGAAGTCCAGGGATGTTATTGTAGTATACAAGGTCTTCATCTTGGCTGAAGTAAGTTAAGAGTTCAACCTCTCTTGTCTGATAAGTTGTTATTTTAACTTATTGTTGTAGACAATTCTTTTGCTTTTAGTCTGGATGTTAAAAGTTCAGATGCTTACTTTGAGAGACTGAGGTCACATATCAGACTACTGAGTTCATCTTGGGAGAACTGCTGGGCTCTTGGAATGTTTACTTCATGTTTACTTCCACTGCTATCACCTGTGTTACATCCTGAGTGTCTTTAACATCTGTTTTACAAAATCTGTGAAGTTTGTTCCTTTGTTTTTGCAAAGAGTATTCGCCACAAATGTAGCAAAATGCATTGGGATTGTTTAAGCAGACTCTTCGTGAAGAACTCATGTTTATCTGGAAAAAAATAACAAAATAAAGGTTACAATAGTCATGTGGTCGTTGTTGATACAATTCCTTTCGTTAAATATTAAATAATTTAAAAATAAAATTCTAATCTTTATTAAAACTGTGACAGAGCGAGCGGCGGGGGCGCTGACCCCCGAAACCCTCTCCAGGTATACATATACATACGTTATGGCTTAGGTCCCTGTTAACTGACGCTACGTATGCAATATCTCACAAACTAGAGTCAATTTGAAAACCCTACTGCCATTTTGAATTCAGCAACCCCAAAATAACCTAAATACCTTCAAATACCCTAAATACCTTCAAATACCTTTGACAACGAATATTTTATTTTGTTAACCAGCGTTATATATAGTTCCTTATTTACGTTCCTTCAGTGTATTCTCTCAAGTTAAATTTATTAAACATCGCTTCAAGTTCTCCACATTGTCTCAGGTTCTCCACAACTGTACTCACCTATTTGTGGTGGCAGGAGTCGATTAACAGCTCCTGGCCCCGCCCCTTCCCTGGTGTTTAGGATTCTTTGCTCATCAATGAGGTTATGATCAGTGTAATATATTGAAGATTATTGTAAATGATAAGCTCCTCACTGTTTATAAAAATCAAATCTAGCACATTTTCATTTCTAGTAGAATTTGATGTGTGTTTGTCCAACACAAACTTTTCGCACAATCTTAGTAGTTCTCTGGTATGAACCTCCTGAGTTAGAATATTTCCCGGTAGAATTTCCAGTTTAATACCGCTTTCTATTTTCTTCCATTTTTACATTTGTGAAGTTGAAATCTCCATTGGGGATAATATTTGGTGCGGGATTTTCAAGGTTTTCCAGGTAGCTGTTTATCTTGCTTATCTGTTCAGTAACTTTCTGGGTTGTTGTTGATGGTGACTCTTACACCAGGATAATTACCACGTTTATATTACCCACGTTTATACCAAACACTTCCATCATGTTATTTCAAGACACACTTCACCACAAATACTATATGTAAATCACATATAAACATATTTTTCCTTGCAATTTACTTAATCTATTAATTCTATACAAACTTGTTTGAGATGCATATATTACTAAGATATTAATGAGGGGTTCCATGCCATGTATTTAAGTGAGTTCAAAATTTATGTACAGATATATTTTTCCATCTTGGTTTTCCCGCTGGTTAATTTACAAAGATTGGAAGCTATTATATTTGTGTCGCTTTTGTTGGTGAATTTAATACCTGGGAAGATTATTATTTAATGTTAGTGTTACTGACACTCGTACTATTGTGTTACTCTCACTCGTGCTGCTGTGTTACTCTCACTCGTGCTGCTGTGTTACTCTCACTCGTACTGCTGTGTTACTCTCACTCGTGCTGCTGTGTTACTCTCACTCGTACTGCTGTGTTACTCTCACTCGTACTGCTGTGTTACTCTCACTCGTGCTGCTGTGTTACTCTCACTCGTACTGCTGTGTTACTCTCACTCGTACTGCTGTGTTACTCTCACTCGTGCTGCTGTGTTACTCTCACTCGTGCTGCTGTGTTACTCTCACTCGTACTGCTGTGTTACTCTCACTCGTACTGCTGTGTTACTCTCACTCGAGCTGCTGTGTTACTCTCACTCGTACTGCTGTGTTACTCTCACTCGTGCTGCTGTGTTACTCTCACTCGTACTGCTGTGTTACTCTCACTCGTACTGCTGTGTTACTCTCACTCGTGCTGCTTGTGTTACTCTCACTCGTACTGTTGTGTTACTCTCACTCGTACTGCTGTGTTACTCTCACTCGTACTGCTGTGTTACTCTCACTCGTACTGCTGTGTTACTCTCACTCGTACTGCTGTGTTACTCTCACTCGTACTGCTGTGTTACTCTCATCGTACTGCTGTGTTACTCTCACTCGTGCTGCTGTTACTCTCACTCGTGCTGCTGTGTTACTCTCACTCGAGCTGCTGTGTTACTCTCACTCGTACTGCTGTGTTACTCTCACTCGGCTGCTGTGTTACTCTCACTCGTACTGCTGTGTTACTCTCACTCGTGCTGCTGTGTTACTCTCACTCGTGCTGCTGTGTTACTCTCACTCGTGCTGCTGTGTTACTCTCACTGGCTGCTGTGTTACTCTCACTCGGCTGCTGTGTTATCCACTCTGAGCTGCTGTGTTACTCTCCTGTGTAGCATGTGTTACTCTCACTTTTTGGTGTTTCTCACTCGTGCTGCTGTGTTACTCTCACTCTTGCTGCTGTGTTACTCTCACTCGTGCTGCTGTGTTACTCTCACTCTTGCTGCTGTGTTACTCTCACTCGTGCTGCTGTGTTACTCTCACTTTTGCTGCTGTGTTACTCTCACTCGTGCTGCTATGTTACACTCTGTGCTGCTGTGTTGAAATATCTTGTGGAGTAGAATTGTTAAATCAGGTGAGTCGAACAGTTGTTTTGGTGTTTCAGTGACACACTCAAGTTGTCTCATTGTTTCTTTTCCGTGTTTTCAACTTTTTTCTTAGAGAAACAACAAAAGAAAAACGAGAAAAGTCGTAGCAGGAGAAAGAGGAAGGGAATGAAAGAGGAGGACAATAAGGAAGCATCAGAAGCGAGCCAAGAATGTGTGTGAGGCATCTGCCTCTCCCTCTCAGTGGTGGTCTCAACACCACCACTCAGTGGTGGTCTCAACACCACCACTCAGTGGTGGTCTCAACACCACCACTCAGTGGTGGTCTCAACACCACCACTCAGTGGTGGTCTCAACACCACCACTCAGTGGTGGTCTCAACACCACCTCTCAGTGGTGGTCTCAACACCACCACTCAGTGGTGGTCTCAACACCACCTCTCAGTGGTGCACCACTACACTTGGTGATGGTGGTCCCACTTCATGGTGTCCCATATCAGTATGATTCATAATAATAAAAAGACTTTCAAATGAGCTGATGTAGGTGAGGTAACTAACCTCCCCCACACACTCATGAGGTAACTAACCTCCCCCACACACTCATGAGGTAACTAACCTCCCCCACACACTCATGAGGTAACTAATTTCCCCCACACACTCATGGGTAACAACCTCCCCACACACTCATGAGGTAATAACCTCCCACACACTCATGAGGTAACTAACCTCCCCACACACTCATGAGGTAACTAACCTCCCCCACACACTCATGAGGTAACTAACCTCCCCCACACACTCATGAGGTAACTAACCTCCCCCACACACTCATGAGGTAACTAATTTCCCCACACACTCATGAGGTAACTAACCTCCCCACACACTCATGAGGTAACTAACTCCCCCACACACTCATGAGGTAACTAACCTCCCCACACACTCATGAGGTAACTAACTTCTCCCACACACTCATGAGGTAACTAACCTCCCCCACACACTCATGAGGTAACTAACTTCCCCCACACACTCATGAGGTAACTAACCTCCCCACACACTCATGAGGTCAATCACCCCACACCTCATGAGGAACTAACCTCCCACACACTCATGAGGTAATTCATTCCCCACACACTCATGAGGTAACTAACCTCCCCCACACACTCATGAGGTAACTAATTTCCCCCACACACTCATGAGGTAACTAACCTCCCCCACACACTCATGAGGTAACTAATTTCCCCCACACACTCATGAGGTAACTAACTCTCCCACACACTCATGAGGTACCAATCTCTCCACACACTCATGAGGTAACTAACTCCCCCACACTCATGAGGTAAAACTTCACACACTCATGGGTACTAACCTCCCACACACTCATGAGGTAATAACCTCCCACACCTCATGAGGTACAACTCCCACACATCATGGAGTAATCACTCCTCCTCACACACTCATGAGGTAATTCCTCACACATCATGGGTAACAACTCCACACACTCATGAGGTAACAACCTCCCCACACACTCATGGGTAATTCAACTCCCACACACTCATGAGGTAACTAACCTCCCACACACTCATGAGGTAACTCAACCCCCTGCACACTCATGAGGTCAACTCTCCACCACACACTCATGGGTAACTTCCCACACACTCATGGGGTAATTAACCTCCCCACACTCATGGGAAATTAACTCCCACACACTCATGGGTAACTAACCTCCCACACACTCATGGGTAACAACTTCCCACACTCATGGGATAACAACCTCCCCACACTCATGGGGTAACTAACTTCTCTACACTGATGGGATAACTAACCTCCCCTCTCACTCATGGGTAATAACCTCCCACACACTAATGGGGTAACTAACTTCCCACACACTCATGAGGTAACCAACCTCCCCACCACCATGGGTACAACCTCCCACACACTCATGAGGTAACCAACTTCCCACACATCTCATGGGTAAACTGAACTCCCCACACACTCATGAGGTAATCTAACCTCCCACACACTCATGAGGTAACTCAACCTCCCACACTCATGAGGTAACTAACCTCCCCACACACTCATGAGGTAACTCAACCTCCCGCACACTCATGAGGTAACAACTCTGCCACACACTCATGAGGTAACTAACCTCCCACACACTCATGAGGTAACTAACCTCCCACACACTCATGAGGTAACTAACCTCCTCACACACTCATGAGGTAACTAACCTCCCAACACTCATGAGGTAACTAACCTCCCACACCATGAGGTAAACTCTCAACCTTCCAACTCCACACACTCATGAGGTAACTAACTCTCCCACACTCAATGAGGGTAACTAACCTCCCCACACACTCATGAGGTAACAATCTCCCCACACACTCATGAGGTAACTAACTCCCACCACATGAGGTAACAATCCCCACACACTCATGAGGTAATTAACTCCCCACGCTCATGAGGTAATCAACCTCTCCCACCACTGAGGTAACAACTTCCCCACACACTCATGAGGTAATAACCTCCCCACACACTCATGGAGGTAACAACTTCCCACAATCATGAGGTAACTAACTTCCCCACACACTCATGGGTAACAACTCCCCACACACTCATGAGGTAACTAACTCCCCACACTCATGGGTAACTCAACCTCCCCACACACTCATGAGGTAACTAACTCCCCACACACTCATGGGGTAACTAACGTCTCTACAATCATGGGGTAACTAACCTCCCCCATACAGTCATGGAGGTAACTAACATCCCCCACAAACTCATGGAGTAACTAACCTACTTACACTCATGAGGTAACCTCCCCCACACACTCATGGGGTAAGTAAACTTCCCACACTCTCATGGGGTAACTAACTTTCCCACACTCTCATGGGGTAACTAACTTTCCCACACTCTCATGGGGTAAGTAACCTTCCCACACTCTCATGGGGTAACTAACCTTCCCACACTCTCATGGGGTAAGTAACCTCCCCACACTCTCATGGGGTAACTAACTTTCCCACACTCTCATGGGGTAACTCAACTTCCACACTCTCATGGGGTAAGTAACCTTCCTCACACTCTCATGGGGTAAGTAACTCCCACACTCATGGGGTAAGAAACCTTCCCACACTCTCATGGGGTAAGTAAGCTCCACACTATCATGGGTAAGTAACTCCCACACTCATGGGGTAAGTAACTCCCACACTCTCATGGGGTAAGTAACCTCCCACACTCTCATGGGGTAAGTAACTTCCCACACTCTCATGGGGTAAGTAACCTTCCCACACTCTCATGGGGTAAGTAACCTCCCACACTCTCATGGGGTAAGTAACCTCCCACACTCTCATGGGGTAAGTAACCTTCCCACACTCTCATGGGGTAAGTAACCTCCCCACACTCTCATGGAGTAAGTAACCTCCCCACACTCATGGGGTAAGTAACCTCCCCACACTCTCATGGGGTAAGTAACCTTCCCACACTCTCATGGAGTAAGTAACCTCCCCACACTCTCATGGAGTAAGTAACCTCCCCACACTCATGGGGTAAGTAACCTCCCCAACCTCCCCACAATAAGTTGAACACTTTGGTCATTTTTACTTAATTTTCTTAAGACTTTCAATTAGCCTTTAATGAGCAAAATATTATTAAGCCAGAGTTTAAAAGACTGAAGTTGGAACCACCCACCCCAACACCCCTCTCACCCACCTCCCCTCCTTGCCCTCCCATTTTTACTTTCAACCTCCTCTCACTCTCTTGTACCTCTACTGAAGTCTCCCAGCTCAGGTTGACACTACTGAAGTCTCCCAGCTCAGGTTGACACTACTGAAGTCTCCCAGCTCAGGTTGACACTAATGAAGTCTCCCAGCTCAGGCTGACACTACTGAAGTCTCCCAGC
Organism: Cherax destructor; assembly: GCA_009830355.1. Taxonomy (NCBI): domain Eukaryota; kingdom Metazoa; phylum Arthropoda; class Malacostraca; order Decapoda; family Parastacidae; genus Cherax; species Cherax destructor. The sequence goes on from WNWK01003790.1 coordinate 30,930, forward strand.
TCAGACTGACACTACTGAAGTCTTCCAGCTCAGACTGACACTAATGAAGTCTTCCAGCTCAGACTGACACTACTGAAGTCTCCCAGCTCAGACTGACACTAATGAAGTCTCCCAGCTCAGGTTAACACTACTGAAGTCTCCCAGCTCAGGTTGACACTACTGAAGTCTCCCAGCTCAGGTTGACACTACTGAAGTCTCCCAGCTCAGGCTGACACTACTGAAGTCTTCCAGCTCAGGCTGACACTACTGAAGTCTCCCAGCTCAGGCTGACACTAATGAAGTCTCCCAGCTCAGACTGACACTACTGAAGTCTTCCAGCTCAGGTTGACACTACTGAAGTCTTACAGCTCAGGTTGACACTACTGAAGTCTCCCAGCTCAGGTTGACACTACTGAAGTCTCCCAGCTCAGGTTGACACTAATGAAGTCTCCCAGCTCAGGTTGACACTAATGAAGTCTTCCAGCTCAGGTTGACACTACTGAAGTCTCCCAGCTCAGGCTGACACTACTGAAGTCTCCCAGCTCAGGCTGACACTACTGAAGTCTCCCACCTCAGGCTGACACTAATGAAGTCTCCCAGCTCAGGCTGACACTACTGAAGTCTCCCAGCTCAGGCTGACACTACTGAAGTCTCCCAGCTCAGGCTGACACTACTGAAGTCTCCCAGCTCAGGTTGACACTACTGAAGTCTCCCAGCTCAGGCTGACACTACTGAAGTCTCCCAGCTCAGGCTGACACTACTGAAGTCTCCCAGCTCAGGTTGACACTACTGAAGTCTCCCAGCTCAGGCTGACACTACTGAAGTCTCCCAGCTCAGGTTGACACTACTGAAGTCTCCCAGCTCAGGCTGACACTACTGAAGTTTTCCAGCTCAGGCTGACACTAATGAAGTCTCCCAGCTCAGGCTGACACTACTGAAGTCTTCCAGCTCAGGTTGACACTAATGAAGTCTCCCAGCTCAGGTTGACACTAATGAAGTCTCCCAGCTCAGGTTGACACTACTGAAGTCTCCCAGCTCAGGTTGACAATACTGAAGTCTCCCAGCTCAGGTTGACAATACTGAAGTCTCCCAGCTCAGGTTGACACTACTGAAGTCTCCCAGCTCAGGTTGACACTACTGACGTCTCCCAGCTCAGGCTGACACTACTGAAGTCTCCAAGCTCAGGTTGACACTAATGAAGTCTCCCAGCACAGGCTGACACTAATGAAGTCTCCCAGCTCAGGTTGACACTACTGAAGTCTCCTAGCTCAGGCTGACACTACTGAAGTCTCCCAGCTCATGTTGACACTAATGAAGTCTCCCAGCTCAGGTTGACACTAATGAAGTCTTCCAGCTCAGGTTGACACTAATGAAGTCTCCCAGCTCAGGTTGAAACTAATGAAGTCTTCCAGCTCAGGTGGACACTAATGAAGTCTTCCAGCTCAGGTTGACACTATTGAAGTCTCCCAGCTCAGGTTGACACTAATGAAGTCTTCCAGCTCAGGTTGACACAAATGAAGTGTTCCAGCTCAGGCTGACACTACTGAAGTCTTCCAGCTCAGGTTGACACTACTGAAGTCTTCCAGCTCAGGTTGACACTACTGAAGTCTTCCAGCTCAGGTTGACACTAATGAAGTTTCCCAGCTCAGGTTGACACTACTGAAGTCTCCCAGCTCAGGTTAACACTAATGAAGTCTTCCAGCTCAGGTTGACACTAATGAAGTCTTCCAGCTCAGGTTGACACTAATGAAGTCTTCCAGCACAGGTTGACACTACTGAAGTCTTCCAGCTCAGGTTGACACTACTGAAGTCTTCCAGCACAGGTTGACCTACAGTCTCCAGCCGGTGACACTACTAAAGTCTTCCAGCTCAGGTTGACACTAATGAAGTCTTCCAGCTCAGGCTGACACTACTGAAGTCTTCCAGCTCAGGTTGACACTACTGAAGTCTTCCAGCTCAGGTTGACACTACTGAAGTCTCCCAGCTCAGACTGACACTAATGAAGTCTTCCAGCTCAGGCTGACACTACTGAAGTCTCCCAGCTCAGGCTGACACTAATGAAGTCTCCCAGCTCAGCCTGACACTACTGAAGTCTCCCAGCTCAGGCTGACACTACTGAAGTCTCCCAGCTCAGGCTGACACTACTGAAGTCTCCCAGCTCAGACTGACACTACTGAAGTCTCCCAGCTCAGGCTGACACTACTGAAGTCTCCCAGCTGACACATTTCAACACCTTGTAAACGCACCTTCCTGTGTTGGAATATGACAGGGTAACAAAGCTTTTGTTCCCACTGTGTAATTATCACATAGTGTAACAGCACACTGCAGATATATCTATTTTTTGTTAAATAAAAAAAGAAGCTTTCTCTTTTCTCTCCCTCTCTCTGTCTCTCCCTCTTTCTCTCTCGTCCCTCTTACTCTTCCTCCCCCCTCTCCTCCTATCTCTTCCCTTTCTTTATCCTCCCTGATCCCTTTATATACCCTCCTCCATCGCTTCTAATCTACTCTACTTCAACCCTCCGCTCTCCTACCCTTCTCTCTCCTACCCTTCTCCCTCCTACCTTTCTCTCTCCTACCCTTCTCCCTCCTACCCTTCTCTTTCCTACCCTTCTCCCTCCTACCCTTCTCTTTCCTACCTTTCTCTCTCCTACCCTTCTCCCTCCTACTCTTCTCTCTCCTACCCTTCTCCCTCCTATTTTTCTTGCCACACACCACAAACACCATGGTAACTGTGACAAACACCATTGTTACCTTGCTCACACTCCAACAGCACGTCAAATCTTAAAACCCACTTGCCTTTGCCTCCACTCACTCCTATCTAACAAACTCACACACGCCTGTCGAATGTCAAAGCCCTTCGCTTACAAAACCTTCTCTACCCCCTCCCTCCAACTTTTCCAAGGACGGCCCCTACACCGCCTTCCCTCCACTACAGTAGTAGTAGTAGGTTCGCCGGTATTGTCTCATATGAACTTAAGTTCTTTCTAAAATTTTCTCTAATACATTTAAACATATACTTTTTCATTTATGTTAATGTAAAAATTAATAATTTTGTACCAAAAGAACCTTTGAAAACTTACCTAACCTTAGCATAACAAGAGCAATTTAATTTAGCCTAATCCAACTTAATATATTTTAGATAAGTTTACAGTAATTTAATAATAAACAAACACAATTAAATATTCGGCACGACATACACACACACACACACAACAGGCCTAGTGTCTAATCGATATGTGCCTAGGACAAAATGGTAACACACACACACACACACACACACACACACACACACACACACACACACACACATCTTCCCTACATCGCCTACATCTTAAAAGAAAAAATAGATAACCCTGACCTGAGGTAAAGTTCTCAGCCAGGTGGGGAGACAGCGGCAGTGATCGGGAGACAGGGGAGACAACAGCAATAATAGGGAGACTGGGGAGACAGCAGCAGAAGTGGTGGGGAGACTCGGGAGATAGTGATGGGGAGACATCAGTGGTGGTCGGGAAACGGCAGTGGTGGTGGTGTTGGGGAGAGAGCAGCAGTGGTAAGGAGACAGCAGTGGTGGTGGGGAGACATAAGTGGTGGTGGGGAGACAGCAGTGGTGGTGGGGAGACAGCAGTGGTGGTGGTGGGGAGACAGCAGTGGTGGTGGTGGGGAGACAACAGTGGTGGTGGTGGGGAGACATCAGTGGTGGGGAGACAGCAGTGGCGGTGGTGGGGGAGACAGCAGTGGTGGTGGGGAGACAGCAGTGGTAGTGGGTAGATAGCAGTGGCGGTGGTGGGGAGACAGCAGTGGTGGTGGGGAGACAGCAGTGGTGGGGAGACAACAGTGTTGGTGGGGGTGGTTCACTACCACTATTTAAGACATTCTGGCTGCAGGAACCTGATTAAACATGTTAGGTCGACGCTTGAGCAACTTCATGCTTTAATGAGTCCCAGAGAAGTTGACAAGTTTGTGGTCCCCAGGGTACGTGCTGCTAGTGGCCGTACCCTCCCTCCCTAGGGTACGTGCTGCTAGTGGGCGTACCCTCCCTTAAACCCCAGAATACTTGCTGCTAGTGGGTGTACCCTCCCCTCCCTCCCCAGGATACGTGATGCTAGTGGGTGTACCCTACCTCCCTCCCAAGGGTACGTCCTGCTAGTGGGCGTACCCACCCTCCGCAGGGTACGTGTTGCTAGTGACCGCACCCTCATGGTACGTGCTGCTATTGGGCGTACCCTCCCTCCCTCCCAGGGTACGTGCTGCTAGTGGGCGTACCCTCCCCTCCCTCCCCAGGGTACGTGCTGCTAGTGGGCGTACCCACCCTCCACAGGGTACGTGCTGCTAGTGACCGCACCCTCATGGTACGTGCTGCTAGTGGGCGTAGCCTCCCTCCCTCCCAGGGTACGTGCTGCTAGTGGGCGTACCCTCCTTCCCACGGTATGTGCTGGTAGTGGGCGTACCCTCCCTCCCAGGGGACGTGCTGCTAGTGGGCGTACCCTCCCTCCCAGGGTACGTGCTGCTAGTGGGCGTACCTTCCCTCCCTCCCAAGGGTACGTGCTGTTAGTGGGCGTACCTTCCTTCCCAGGTTACATGCTACTAGTGGCCGTACCCTTACTACCTTCCCTGGGTATGTGTGGGAAGGTCAGAACCCAGATCCCAGGATACATACCCAGGTCCCAGGATACATGCCCAGGTGGTCGTGGGAAGGCTAGAACGCAGGTCCCAGAATACCCAGGTGGTCTTGGGACGGTCAGAACCCAGGTCCCAGGATACATACCCAGGTGGTCGTGGGAAGGCTAGAACGCAGGTCCCAGAATACCCAGGTGGTCTTGGGACGGTCAGAACCCAGGTCCCAGGATACATACCCAGGTGGTCGTGGGAAGGCTAGAACGCAGGTCCCAGAATACCCAGGTGGTCTTGGGAAGGTCAGAACCCAGGTCCCAGGATACATACCCAGGTGGTCGTGGGAAGGGCAGAACCCAGATCCCAGGATACATACCCAGGTGGTAGTGGGAAGACCAGAACGCAGGTCCCAGGATACATACCCAGGTGGTCGTGGGAAGGCCAGGACTGAGGTGGTATGGGTCATGAAGGAGGGCAGGCTCGGGCGGGCAGACTGTGGCAACTCAGGAGGTCATTTCAAACTTTGTTATTTAGTTTGTGGCTTAAGGAGGATTGGAGTCTACAACCCACCTGCCACCATCCAGGCCATGATCCCCTCTGTCAACACCTCCCCTCGTTCCCTCATCAACACCTCCCCTCGATCCCTCATCAACACCTCCCCTCGTTCCCTCATCAACACCTCCCCTCGATCCCTCATCAACACCTCCCCTCGATCCCTCATCAACACCTCCCCTCGATCCCTCATCAACACCTCCCCTCGATCCCTCATCAACACCTCCCCTCGATCCCTCATCAACACCTCCCCTCGATCCCTCATCAACACCTCCCCTCGTACCGTCATCAACACCTCCACCCATGAGGGAGGGAGTGCGAGGAGGGAGGGGGAGAGGTGGCAGGTCAACTACACATCGCTGACAGTAATGTAATAATCAACATTCCCAAGAGGTCTTACAGATTAGGCAAAGCGTGCAACACATACGTACATGTGTGGTAGTGTACACGTACATGTGTCACTTTCCAACACACGCATATGTGAGCGAGCAACAAGTGCAAATGTGAGAGAACCAGAATCCTTGCACAGAAGTCTGCCAGAAACAGAACATGATGAGGGGAGAGAGAGAGAATTTCTTTTTTATTAAAACTGAACACGTCAACATTATGCTATACGATAGTTGAACAGTGAGAACAAATGCTGGCTTTATTTCACTGTCAAATTCCATCACACAGAATGTATTTCACAGTGTTGAAATCGCTCAGCTTGAGCTGTGAAACTGGAGTACGATAGTGAGGATCGCTCAGCTTGAGCTGTGAAACTGGAGTACGATAGTGAGGATCGCTCAGCTTGAGCTGTGAAACTGGAGTACGATAATGAGGATCGCTCAGCTTGAGCTGTGAAACTGGAGTACGATAATGAGGATCGCTCAGCTTGAGCTGTGAAACTTGAGTACGATAATGAGGATCGCTCAGCTTGAGCTGTGAAACTGGAGTACGATAATGAGGATCGCTCAGCTTGAGCTGTGAAACTTGAGTACGATAATGAGGATCGCTCAGCTTGAGCTGTGAAACTGGAGTACGATAGTGAGGATCGCTCAGCTTGAGCTGTGAAACTGGAGTACGATAATGAGGATCGCTCAGCTTGAGCTGTGAAACTGGAGTACGATAGTGAGGATCGCTCAGCTTGAGCTGTGAAACTGGAGTACGATAATGAGGATCGCTCAGCTTGAGCTGTGAAACTTGAGTACGATAATGAGGATCGCTCAGCTGAGCTGTGAAACTGGAGTACGATAATGAGGATCGCTCAGCTGAGCTGTGAAACTGGAGTACGATAATGAGGATCGCTCAGCTTGAGCTGTGAAACTTGAGTACGATAATGAGGATCGCTCAGCTTGAGCTGTGAAACTGGAGTACGATAATGAGGATCGCTCAGCTTGAGCTGTGAAACTGGAGTACGATAATGAGGATCGCTCAGCTTGAGCTGTGAAACTGGAGTACGATAATGAGGATCGCTCAGCCTGAGCTGTGAAACTGGAGTACGATAGTGAGGATCGCTCAGCTGAGCTGTGAACTGGAGTACGATAGTGAGGATCGCTCAGCGGCTGTGAAACTGGAGTACGATTGAGATCTCAGCGAGTACGATAATGAGGATCGCTCAGCCTGAGCTGTGAAACTGGAGTACGATAATGAGGATCGCTCAGCCTGAGCTGTGAAACTGGAGTACGATAATGAGGATCGCTCAGCTTGAGCTGTGAAACTGGAGTACGATAATGAGGATATCGTCAAGTATTCCATTAAGGGTTCAATAGTTATGGCAGCTTCAAAATGACACACAAAGAGATTTTTAGATTTTGCCGCCGAAGCTGCTAGTATATTGTACAACCATATCCATCCTGTGGATGGCAGCGCAACACCATATGGATACACAAAAGGCCTAGGAACTAGGTCTCAAAAGAGTTAACAGGAATACATCTAAATTTATATCTATAATTATATTATCTGTTACAAGTAAACTGAGGATATTAACTTCATATGTCTGGAATGTTATCTTTATTAAAAAGATACCTTGAAACAGCACGTAAGTTTTTGTACTGTATATCTCTATATTCCTTAATAAGTGGACAAGCACATAATGATCAAGTTAGCATAAAGCTGACCACATACATGTACTCTGCTTTAAGTCTGATAATTGTGTGTGTATGTGCCAAATTATCATAAGTACTTGTAACCAAGTCTAACTCTGGCCACTACAACATTTATTCAATTTAATATATCAATGGCATATAATATCGACAAGTTGATGAATTAGACACATGTCCATCACTTGGATATCTTCATCTTAGAGACGTCCGTCAAGCAGTGGCTTTATCAATACAATGCTGAGGCATAAACGGTAGACTTTGCCAGATGAAGTGATGAGTCCCTCAGCCCAGGAGCAGGTGCTCACCACCGTAGTCTTGGTGAATCTCCAGATATTGTATATAAGTCTAATTCATCGTCCTAAGTCAGTTTGTTCACACTGCAAGTTCCTTCTTAAACATGGTAATCTACGCTCATGATATCACACTGAGTGACAGATCGACTCAGCTTTCCAACTACAATCCTATGACACTGACTTCCATTATTTCTTAATATTATTGCTGATGCTACACTCACATATACCCAAGTTGTATTCTACAGTTGTATTCTACAACTTGGGTATAAGTTAAAAGCTGTATCATGAAGGAGTGACTTAAAGTTGATGGAATGCATAATATGTAAGGATATAGTTAAAATACCTTTGATATGCCTCTGATTGGTTTCGAGAGTTTTCCTACTCTCTCATCCCAGCCCTGGGCCAGGCTTGGCTAGTGCTTGCCTGGTCAGTCATGCTATTGCTGCTGGCATGCCCTAAGTGTGTACTAGGTTTGATGTTGTATTCGTTAACTCGAGTTGTGTTGTGGTAAAACCCTAGCCCAGTGGTACTGTGGTGCACCGGTGGAGACACCTGTATACTGGTGTTCACCAGACGAGAGGCAGCCTACTGGCACAGGTGTTGGATCTTATAATTAAATCAGAATCTTAAGGGCTAGTGCTAGTGCACAAATTTGCACAACGAGATTGATCTTCAAGTTTCTTGCTGCACGACACTCTCACTCACTCACTCACTCTCACTCACTCACTCACTCACTCACTCTCTCTCTCTCTCTCTCTCTCTCTCTCTCTCTCTCTCTCTCTCTCTCTCTCTATTACATAGACAGACTTAAATAAGATATTAGTCAGGGATACTGACAAACATTTTATGAAAGTCTAATAGCTCATGTCTGTCTCCGTTCTTGGCGACTGGAATTAACTGAACTAACTTCCAGGTGTGTGAAAGTCTGCTGTCTAGTGTTTTACTGAAGATTATTTCAAGTACTTGACTAAGTGTTAGTATTACCCCCTTCAACACTTTGTGACGTCTCGTTGCTTTTGACTTGCCAAGTTATGTTGTCAGTAGAGTACTGAATCCCCTTTGTAATATACTTGTGTAGTTAGTATCAGCTATGTTATATATATGGTCCCTAGCTAGCTGTGACGTCACGAGTCCCGCGCATGTGAGTGCTGGGTCTCAGGCATCTTACTCGTTGACAGACTTAGAACGGACAGGTAGGCTGGGCTACTTTCCCCTCACAGACTCTGTCAATATACTTGTTACCAACCGTCTTGGGTGTTTCATTACGACCGTCTATATCTCCAATGTAGCACCTCGACCTGCTCACTGCTGTCTCTCTGTGTCGTGTACACTCACTGAGCCTAGTGTTCCTCAGTGTAACGTGTACACTCACTGAACCTAGTGTACTTCAGTGTCAGGTGTACACTCACTGAGCCTAGTGTTCGTCAGTGTAACGTGTACACTCATTGAACCTAGTGTACTTCAGTGTCAGGTGTACACTCACTGAGCCTAGTACAATTACCTGCTCAGATATCACATGTTTAAAAACTTGGTGTTTAGTTTCTTGCGTACATCCTTGTCCGTTATTAGCCAACAACCATAACCTCCGTTACCACAACAACCGCCATTACGACAATCATAACCACAACACTCGCCACACACCCCACAACCACTATAAAACAACCAACAAGCCACAACCGCATCACAGCCACAGGAAAACCACATCACAACCACCACACCACAGCCACATCACAACTACACCACAACCACAATACAACCAACACTGCATCACAACGAACACCACAACCACTACTACACCACAACAACCATTAAACGCAACATAACCATCACAACCGCAACACAACCACCATCACAACCGCAACACAACCACCATCACAACCGCAACACAACCACCAACACAACGACCACCAAACAAACACCTACCACCACCTCCCTGCACATTGTTTGCAGATCTCAAAGCAGACAAACACATTCCGAGTTTCTTCAACTACGCACAAACATTCCTGAATACCTCAAACTCGTTTTTCTGGGAGAGAAAAGCTGATGGCAAGGGAGCTTGGCACTGTTGTAATGTGGCACTGTTGTACTGTAGCAATGTTGTATTGTGGCACTGTTGCATTGTGACACTGTTGTACTGTGGCACTTGCAGTGTGGCACTTGTATTGTGGTATTGTTGTATCGTGACACTTGTACTGTGGCACTGGTGTATTGAGGCACTACTGTAATGTGGAACTGTAGTATTGTGACACTTGTATTGTGGCACTGTTGTATTGTGGCACTGTTGTAATGTGGCACTGTTGTACCCTGGGAGAGTGACAATGATGTACACAGGCACTGTTGTACTTTGACACAAATGTACCTTGGGAATGTTGTACTTGGCATTGTTATACTTTGGTAATTTTGTACCCTGACACTGAAACTACTGTATCTTTGTACATTGGCACTGTGACACTGTTGTACCTTGGCACTGTGACACTGTTGTACCTTGGCATTGTGACACTGCTGTACCTTGGCACCGCGGCCCAATGACACTATGCCCCTTATTACGTGTTACTCAATCCACCAGAACCAGCTGGCACCTCACTCAATACTATATTTAGTGTACTCCAGCCACTCCACCTGCAGAGCCTTGTTAGAGGGAGGGAGGTGAAAGAGGGAGGGAGAGGGAGGAAACGAGGGAGGTAATGGAGGCAGGTGTGCGAGGGAGGTGATGGAGGCAGATGTGCGAGGGAGGCGATGGAGGCAGGTGTGCGAGGTGACGAAGGCAGGTGTGCGAGGTGATGGTGGCAGGTGTGCGAGGTAATGGTGGCAGGTGTGCGAGGGAGGTGATGGTGGCAGGTGTGCGAGGGAGGTGATGGAAGCAGGTGTGCGAGGTAATGGAGGCAGGTGTGCTAGGGAGGTGATGGTGGCAGGTGTGCGATGGAGGCAGGTGTGCGAGGAGGTGATGGAGGCAGGCGTGCGAGGGAGGCGATGGAGGCAGGTGTGCGAGGTGATGGTGACAGGTGTGCGAGGGAGGTGATGGAGGCAAGTGTGATAGGTGATGGAGGCAGATGTGAAAGGTGGAGGCAGATGTGTGAGGGAGGTAATGGTGGCAGGTGTGCGAGGGAGGTGATGGTGGCAGGTGTGCGAGGGAGGTGATGGTGGCAGGTGTGCGAGGGAGGTGATGGAGGCAGGTGTGCGAGGAGGTGACGGAGGCAGGTGTGCGAGGGAGGTGATGGAGGCAGGTGTGCGAGGGAGGTGATGGAGGCAGGTGTGCGAGGGAGGTGATGGAGGCAGGTGTGTGTGAAGGAGGTAAGGTAGGGAGGTGAGGTATGGAGTTATTTGATGGAAGTGTGTGGGGGTGAGAAAGGTGGGTGAGGGGAGGAATGTGTGTATACTCGCCTATATGTGGTTGCAGGGGTAGAGTTTCAGCTCCTGGCCCCGCCTCTTTGCTGGTCGCTACTAGGCTAACTCTCTCCGGACTTCAAGAGTCTTATCGTACCTCTTGTTAAAGCTATGCATGGATCCTGCCTCTTAAGACACCATTCTCCAGGTCGGTCCACTTCCTGACTACACTACGATTACCTCTTAAGAACATAAGAACATAAGAAAGAAGGAACACTGCAGCAGACCTACTGGCCCATGCGAGGCAGGTCCAAGTCTCCCACCGGCTTAAGCCAATGCCCCGACCCAGCCAGGTCAGGTTACATTCACTTAAGGAAGGAGCACGGCATCTGACCTAGTAGCACAAGCTAGTCAGGACCAACTCACACCCACCCGCACCCACTCATATATTTATCTAGCCTATTTTTAAAACTACACAGTGTTTTAGCCTCTATAACTGTAATCGGGAGTTTGTTCCACTCATCTACAACTCTATTACCAAACCAATGCTTTCCTATATCCTTCCTGAATCTGAATTTATTAAACTTAAAGCCATTGCTGCGAGTCCTGTCAATACTAGATATTTTTAGCACGCTATTTACATCCCCTTTATTTATTCCTGTTTTCCATTTATACACCTCAATCATATCCTCCCTAATTCTACGCCTTTCTAGAGCGTGCAGATTCAAGGCCCTCAGTCTATCTTCATAAGGAAGATTTCTGATACATGGGATCAACTTTGTCATCCTCCTCTGTACGTTTTCCAGAGCATTTATATCCATTCTGTAATACGGTGACCAAAACTGTGCAGCATAATCTAGATGAGGCCTAACCAAGGATATATAGAGTTGAAGAACAACCTGAGGACTCCTATTATTTATGCTTCTTGATATGAAGCCAATGATTCTGTTCGCTTTATTGCGAACACTTATGCACTGCTGTCTAGGTTTTAGATTACTGCTAACCAGAACTCCTAAATCCTTTTCGCAATCAGTAGTATTAAGATCTACATTATTTAGTTTATATGTGGCATGGTTATTGTCCTGTCCAATATTTAGAACTTTGCATTTATCTATATTAAACTGCATCTGCCACTTCTCCGACCACTGCATCAGTCTATTCAAATCTTCCTGGAGTGCTCTAATGTCCTCATTTGAATGAATTGGACGGCCTATTTTGGTGTCATCGGCAAATTTGCTTATGTCGCTATTTATTCCCTCATCTATGTCGTTTATGTAGAGTGTGAACAAGGGGCCCAATACTGACCCCTGTGGAACACCGCTTGTGACGCCACCCCACTCTGATTTCTCCCCATTTAGCGCTTATTAATTCTCTAAATGTTAACATGTCTGTCATTAGTGAAACGTGGCTCAAACATGACTCAACTGATGCCTTTGCCTTACCTGGTTACATAGCCATATGTTATATAACTGCAGACCTGACCAATTAGGAGACGGCACTGCGATCTACTACTCGGAAGAACTGGAATGTGTTAGATCTATATGCACGAGGGACGAAAATGGTGAATATATATTTGCTAAATTTTCAAATAAATACCTAAAAAAAATACCGGTTACAGTTGCAGCAGTGTATAGGTTACCTCACACAAATATTTACACATTCAGTGACAACCTAAAAAACATAATAATTGACACAGAGATGAATAAACATCACCTGATACTTGTTGGTGACTCAAGCAGCTGACCCTCAAGTAGCCGACTTCATAAGCACTATGAATAACTGCTTGCTACTACCACCATCTATAACTAAGCCAACACGAATCTCTGAGACAAGTGCCTCACTACTTGACTATATCTGGACCAATACTACATCGCCTCTCAAAGCAGGAATAAGCACAGATAACACCACAGATCACTACCCCACATTCTTCACCACCAACATGTATAAACTGCCACCAAACACTACCCCACATTCTTCACCACCAACATGTGTAAACTGCCACCAAACACTACCCCACATTCTTCACCACCAACATGTATAAACTGCCACCAAACACTACCCCACCTTCTTCACCACCAACATGTGTAAACTGCCACCAAACACTACCTCACATTCTTCACCACCAACATGTGTAAACTGCCACCAAACACTACCCCACATTCTTCACCACCATGTGTAAACTGCCACCAAACACTACCCCACATTCTTCACCACCAACATGTGTAAACTGCCACCAAACACTACCCCACATTCTTCACCACCAACATGTGTAAACTGCCACCAAACACTACCCCACATTCTTCACCACCAACATGTGTAAACTGCCACCAAACACTACCCCTCTTCTTCACCACCAACATGTAAACTGCCACCAAACACTACCCCACATTCTTCACCACCAACATGTTAAACTGCCACCAAACACTACCCCACTTCTTCACCACCAACATGTGTAAACTGCCACCAAACACTACCCCACATTCTTCACCACCAACATGTGTAAACTGCCACCAAACACTACCCCACATTCTTCACCACCAACATGTGTAAACTGCCACCAAACACTACCCCACATTCTTCACCACCAACATGTGTAAACTGCCAACAAACACTACCCCACATTCTTCACCACCAACATGTGTAAACTGCCACCAAACACTACCCCACATTCTTCACCACCAACATGTGTAAACTGCCACCAAACACTACCCCACATTCTTCACCACCAACATGTGTAAACTGCCAACAAACACTACCTCACATTCTTCACCACCAACATGTGTAAACTGCCAACAAACACTAGTACAATCTCATTTCTCCTCCACGATGAGTCATCAGTAAATAAGTTTATTTGAGCATTAAGAGACACTGACTCATACACTTCCATCCACGATATTCATATGTATATCAAATATTTTCTTTAAAAAAACCTCTATAACAGACATTGTCTAATTAAAACTAAACAGATCACAGTAAAGAGACTAAACATGACTTATAAAATAGCATCCTCAAATCCATTGATAAAAAGTATCAACATGAAAAACAGTTCAGATTGGGCTTAATAACAAAAGAACAGACTAAACGATAACGTCAATATTTACTAATCTAATAATGAAGTCCAAATAATTATTATGAAAGCAGATTTAACGAAAGGGGATATGAAAAAGACCTGGAAAACCCTCTCTGAAATCCTGGGATCTCGAAAACTGTCCAGAAACAAGAGATATAAACTTAAAACCCAATGAACGTGACATCTAGCCTGCAGACACTGCCGACAAACTTAATGTTTTCTTCCCTACTATAGGATCGAAGCTAGCACGCAAAATACTCAGGTGAATGACTACCTTACTTGAATTTATCCAAAAACTCTATATCTAGCTCCAACTAATCCTACTGACGTCTCACTCATCATAAAGTCACCGAAAAACAAGACAGGAAACCTAAATAATTTGCCACTACTCGTGTACAAAAAAGCATCACATGTGCTGTCACTTGCTATTGCAACTCTATTTAACAAATCAGTGAAATCTTCAACTTTACCATCCATACTCAAGATAGCACGGGTTACCCCGATCCTCAAAGGAGGTGATACAACTAAAGTGAATAACTAGAGGCCTATATCAAACTTGCCTCTATCTACTTAATATCTCACAACATACTCAACCCTGCCAGTTTAGGTTTAGGCCGAACGATGCTATTATACAAATGTTCCAACTGCTTTATGTAGCGCTTGAAAAAATAAATATTTTCTGGGATTCTTCATAGACCTGCGGAAAGCATTCGACACAGTGGATCACAATATGTTGCATCTTAAACTGGAACATTATGAGGTCATACCTAAAATCTTAGCAATAGACACCAATATGTCAAGTGAGCCTGTAGCCATAAGAGTACCCCAAGGCGTTCCTTGGCCCTCTGCTCTTTCTCATTTACATCAATGATCTCCTCAATGTATCTCGTCTCCTTAAACCTTTTCTATTCGCAGATGACACTACTTATGTCTTCTTCCACTCAAATCCGACTACGCTCAGTGACACTGTTAAGACGAGCAACTAACTCACCCTCAGTGTAGATAAAACCTACTACATGTTATTTGGAAACAGGACTTTAAATATCCAACGTAACATATTGATCAATGGCTCTACCATTACCAGATACACTGAATGCAATTTTTTAGGTCTTCACCTTAACCGGAAACCTGAAATTTCATACCTACATCCAACACATAGCCAAGAATGTCTCCAAAAACAGTAGGCATCCTGTCCAAGATACCGTACTATGTACCCAAACGACACTACTTACACTATACCAATTCCTAATCTACCCTTACCTCACCAATGGTATCTGTGCTGGGGGATCTACTACGACTCATCTTAAACCATTATTAACCCAACATAAAAGCTGATGTGCTGATTATCACCCATTCCTGCGCCAAACAACACCTCCCCCGCTCTTCAAAACTATGAACTTAATTAATATACGAAATATACACTCATATTACTGTGCCTATTATATATACAGAACATTAAACGCCAACATAAATCCTTCCCTGACATTTCTCCTTGATGGCTACAACAGAACACATAGACACAACACGAGGCATAAAACTCTTTTCAACATTCCTAATGTCCGCCTCACACTAACTTAACTACACCAACACTGCTATACCAAGCAAAACCAACTCATCTAACTACTTCCTGTCTCTCCACCATTTCTTACAATGGTTCCACAGCCTGAAATCATAGTCAGTTAGAAACTACTTAAATCCCAATTAACTCAAGATCACTGAATCAGTTTAAAGTATTAATACTTACTTAAATTTGTACTATTTTTGCTACCTCTCTTTTTTAATAATACATACTTTAAAGTGTACCACTCAATACCTATACCTAGTCTTAAGTAGTCCGTAAACATTAGGAAATGCACTGCATGCTAGTGCCTTTCTTTTATGTTTAACAATATTGTATTACATGTAAACTACATTTTATAATGCACAAAGAAATAAAAATTGTTTGCTTGTTAGTAACATCCCTATAATTCCAGCTAGCACACGTACTTCTATTTCCCTTCTCTCAGTCTATCCCTATTCATGCTATCAACTCCTCCATACTGGTGCTGCGTACTCCGGTATGGGCCTGACGTACACGGTATATAATGTCGTGAATGACTCTTTACTTAAAAGTCTAAAAAAATGCAACTACTACTCTTAGAGTTACCAGATGCGCATTTGCTGCAGCAGTTATTTGGTTGATGTGCACTTCAGGTGATGTACTCAGTACAATACTCACCCCAATGTCCTCCTCGAGTGAGGTTTGCAGTCTTTTGCCAAACTTCATAAATTGACATTTGCTGGGGTTAAACTCCAGTAGCCACTTGTCAGACCAGGTCTGTGGCCTGTCCAAGTCTATTTGTAACCTTTCCTGGTGCTCGTCTGTTTGTATTATATTAGTTTAACGTCGTCTGCGAACAGGGATACCTCTGACTCTATCCCTTCCGTCATGTTATTCACGTATACAAGAAACAGCACCGGCCCAGTACTGATCCTTATAATATAATAATAATATAATATCTTTATTTACCACAAGTACATGTACAAGGTATACAAGCATAGCTGATATCAATGACATACTACTATATAGAAAGCCGCTTGTTATGCAGACCATTTTGGGCAAATTAGGTCATTGCCCCAGGATGCGACCCACACCAGTCGACTAACTCCCAGGTACCCACTTTATTGATGTGTGAATATAGCCAACCGGTGTAAAAAAAAACACGCCCAATGTTTCTACCCGCGCTGGGAATCGAACGCAGACCCTCGCCGTGTGAAGCGAGAGCTTTAGCCACCAGGCCACGGGGCACCAAATAACTCTTCACGGATAATCACTCCTTGTTTCCTTCCTGCCAGGTATACCTTGATCCACTGCAGTGCTTTCATTGTGTGTGTGTGTGTGTGTGTGTGTGTGTGTGTGTGAAGAAGGGCGGAAGAGAGAGAGAGAGAGAGAGAGAGAGAGAGAGAGAGAGAGAGAGAGAGAGAGAGAGAGAGAGAGAGAGAGAGAGAGAGAGAGAGAGAGAGACTAGCTTATCCCTGGGACTAAAATAGGTGGTGGTGGTGTTGGGTGAGTGGGCCTGCTGTGCTCACCTCCTCTACACCTATACTGAGTAACTCCTATTTCAGCCACTTACTCACCCCACACTCCCCTCTTCACCCCCATCACACCACCCCTCACTCCATTACCTTACCCTCACTTGTGCCAGTCTCCACGGCACCGTGAGAATATGACTAAGGTAGACACTGGCACCACCTGACTCTGCCTATACCTGACACCACAGAAAGGGTATTTCAGTAGACAAAATTTGGGAATGGTCTATATAGCATTGCGCATAGGGCACCCACGCATGCAAATAGTCTCATGAATCTTGCCCAAGATATATTACACAAACGTTGAAAATTTGAAGCCGATCGAATAAGGCGTTCTCAAACAATAAACGAAAATTTGTGAGAAAGAAAACGAAAATGCTGCTGAGAATTTTCCGAAAACTAGGAGTCTCCCCACGTTTAACTAAAAAAACACGAATTTTTATTTTTTTCCTGTGTACTTTCTCGTTTACATTCTACTTAAAATTCTCTACAATCCTGTAACAAAAAATTTTTGGTTTTAATTTTTTTTAAATGTAGTTACGACACAGAGTCCAACGATTCAAAGTTTTTATTATTTTACATCAATAAATTTAGCAGCACGCAAACGAAACTTAATAGGCACTATCCTGGCACTAGGACGCATCAACCACTAAATATTGAAGCTGTACACAAGACGAAAACTGAAATTTATATAACGTGATTTAGCGAGAATAAAAATTTCACACTTACACAAGCTCGTCAAATCAGATCCTACACGTCTGAGTTTCATTCTCAGCCGTCGTCACATTTTTTAGCAACTTTTGTGAACGTCTGAAGCTCCGCCACTGAGGATTTTTCAAGTTATCACAACCATTGCAGGAGGATGGGCTTGGGTTCAATAACTTTGAACATCTCAATTATTTCAAGAATTTGGCCCTCGTTCCTTACACAAGTGTTGAAAAATTTATGTCAACTGAATGAGACGTTCTCGAGTTATAAACAAAATATCGAAAAGAAGAAAAAAAAAAATCTGGTAACCTCTTAAAATGCCCTTTGGGAGATACATAATAATAATAATAATGTGTCCAATGCACACCCCTAGCAGCATATATAGAAGGCCAGCACATCACTGAGACACTGGAGAAAGTACACACCCCTAGCAGCATATATAGAAGGCCAGCACATCACTGAGACACAGGAGAAAGTACACACCCCTAGCAGCATATATAGAAGGCCAGCACATCACTGAGACACTGGAGAAAGTACACACCCCTAGCAGCATATATAGAAGGCCAGCACATCACTGAGACACTGGAGAAAGTACACACCCCTAGCAGCATATATAGAAGGCCAGCACATCACTGAGACACTTGAGAAAGTACACACCCCTAGCAGCATATATAAAGGCCAGCACATCACTGAGACACTGGAGAAAGTACACACCCCTAGCAGCATATATAAAAGGCCAGCACATCACTGAGACACTGGAGAAAGTACACACCCCTAGCAGCATATATAGAAGGCCAGCACATCACTGAGACACTGGAGAAAGTACACACCCTAGCAGCATATATAAAAGGCCAGCACATCACTGAGACACTGGAGAAAGTACACACCCCTAGCAGCATATATAGAAGGTCAGCACATCACTGAGACACTGGAGAAAGTACACACCCCTAGCAGCATATATAAAAGGCCAGCACATCACTGAGACACTGGAGAAAGTACACACCCCTAGCAGCATATATAGAAGGCCAGCACATCACTGAGACACTTGAGAAAGTACACACCCCTAGCAGCATATATAGAAGGCCAGCACATCACTGAGACACTTGAGAAAGTATACACCCCTAGCAGCATATATAGAAGGCCAGCACATCACTGAGACACTGGAGAAAGTATACGTCTCACACAGCTACAAAACAGGCAATGTTGTGCCAATTTCAAAGCAAGGAGATACAGTGGAGCTAAGTCGCAGCTCTGTGGCATGCATACCTTGTAAGGAGACGGAGAACAACTTAAGACGCATAATACAACACTTGGGAGAAAGTGACGCCTACGCAACAACAATAAGGCTTTAGAGAAAAAAAATAGTCTGCTTCTCAAAACTAAGGAAACACCATGTGATGTTTACGGAGATTAGGGAAGGCAAGGCAGGGTAGGGTGGGTGCAATGTGTATTCTTAGGCTGCCAAAAGGTCCTTGACATTGTAACACACACAAGACGACCTCATAAAATCGAGCAGCAGACACCGATGGAAAATGTACATAGAACCTTCACGACTCGTATATATTTACTCAGTCAAGCACCTAAATTACTGGGAGTTCTTCAAGTTCCTTAAACTGTACTCCTTAAAACGTGAACGAGAAAGATACATCATAATCTACTCCTGGAAGAATCTGGAAGGAGAGGTCCCAAAATATGCACACCGAAATAACTACTTATGAACACAAGAGGTTTATGAGGCGATGCAAAACTCCTCCGGTGGAAAGCAGGGAAGCGATGAGTACACATAGAATTCAATAAGTGTAAAGGGACCACGACTCTTCAACATCCTCCATTCATGCACAAGGGGGTCTTACCAACAAACTCCTGACTATCTTCAAGAGGGAACCCGACATCAACACCAGTCCAGGGAGAATGGTGACACTATCACCTGGGAGGTAAACATCAACACGAGTCCAGGGAGGATGGTGACACTATCACCTGGGAGGTAAACATCAACACGAGTCCAGGGAGGATGGTGACACTATCACCTGGGAGATAAACAACTACAACAGTTATCTTCTGAGACAGAGATGCTGGATAATATTTTCCTGTCTCTTACAGAGGTGACTTTCATACTTTTTTCGGCATCTGCAAAAGATGATAAACAGTAAGAGTGTTAGCACTGTGCCTTTGCTCTGCCCTTTATGAAGAGGGCGCTACCTCTGCATTTTTAAGGCCTCTGGGACTTCACCAGAATCTAAGCTCCTTCACAAAGTACACTGAGTGTTCTTGCTAATGGTACTTTCCATTTCATTATAAACAAGACACTCCAGGACTCAGACCTGGGTGCTGCCTGCTTCAGTATCTTCACTATTTACCTGTGGTTAATACTGAATGTTTTGTGCTAATATCAGGTATATAATTTATAGATAGAATTACCGACAATATGTTAGGTACAAGGACACAAGTACAACTAATGCAACATTTTATTGTGGCAACGTTTCGCTCTCCAGGAGCTCTGTCACGCCGTTACAGGCTTGACAAAGCTGCTGAAGAGCGAAACGTTGCCACAATAAAATGTATTAGTTGCACTTGTGTCCTTTTACCTAATATATAATTTATAGAGGTGAATTTGTGGAAAAAAATATCAGGATCGTAAACTCTCATAACATCGACACGATCACTGAGGTTGTGTGTTTTTCAGTGTTCCGCTTATTTCTTTGTTGCCACGTGTGTATAATCTTCTTTAAGTAAAGGTCCAATATTGGAAGAGGTTTTTGACTTGGATTTTACGTATGTGAAATGTATTTGGGATTGTTCTTTGTTTTGACTTGTTTTTTTTGTTTCTTTCCTGCTTCTGTCAGATATTAATGCTCAGATTTTCTTTCTTTTGTTGTGTTTCTTTGTTACGTTCTTCCTGCTTGAATCTCCTTGTGTTGAGGTGGGCCTGACCACTGTGTAGCTGGGTCAGTGGAGGTCAAATGCTTCCAAGAGCAGTACACTTATTGGTACCTCTTTGGTTTTGCTCTCTGTTTAAACTTATTTCATTATTTGTTCACAGTTTCTCTCTCTTATATTTTGTACAATTGCTGTGGGATTTTTTGCAGATCCCTGATAATGGTTATTGATTCACGGAAACATTAGTTAATAATAAATTTATTCCACGAGAACACAGTGTTTCCTGCCACCCTCACATGGACCCCAGTGGAAATAAGTCACTTTGTGTGACTTTTCTGGGTTATCCTGGAGGGTTCTCTACACATATGCTGCTATGTATGATAATCTATGTGACTGTATTTGTGTATACCTGAATAAACTTACTCATCGAAAAAAAAATAGGTCAAGTGATGCAGTGAGGCTGGAGGAAACAGAATAAGGATGACTGGAAGCTGAACGAATAAAAGGACGCAATATTATATTTATATTAAAAGAAGGCGCTAAACCCATGTGGAAGGAGTCAGGTGATGATATAGTGGTTACTAGCTCCATACATGGCTTCACTAGTCAATGAAACAACCAAACCACTTGACTCGTCGGCAAGAGGCTGGCTCAAGAGCTGCGACATTATCACCAGTTTCGAAAGCTCTTCCACCCTCGCACCCCCCGCCTGAGGCCCAGCTTCCGTGTTCACTATGTTGTTTCTGCTTCTAGGGGCGCGCAGGCCCATATAGCCATCACAGCCTAACTGATCAGACACTAGATAGTGGTCCAGTATTCTTTTGAAAAGTTTACTATTGCTCGGGAATATTTTTTACATCTGGTGAAATATCTCAACCTCCGCCAATTGAAAGAAGTAATGTAGCCGGACAGGTCCACAGTGCCGCAGGTGTTTGTGCCTCAACGACCCGCCCCAACACACTGCACCTGCCACAGTGACAGCTGCAGTGTGTGTTTGTGGGGTGGAGAACACGTGTGATGCCATATATGTAAGACAATGTCTTTACAGCTCCAAGACTCACACACCACTCACATGATCTTTTACCCTGACGCTGCTTGCACATGGTACATGAGATCATTGTCCCCACGGCCCGGTCTTAGGCCAGGTCTCATGCCTGATAGCGTGGTCAGTCATAGCAATGGATGGGTGCCAACGCCAGACGAGCGCTGTTATCGTACGAAGCTCACGGTTAACCGGCTGTAATAATAATGTAACTGACAATGACAATGTATCGTGTGTGTTTACATAAGTTAGGCTGAAATTAATGTAATTAACAGCAGGAGCAGAGTGATTGGTCAGAAAAGTATAGCGTGCTAAAGAGGTAGCTTAGAAACGCACAGTGATGTACATTACACAAAGAGTGATATTATCATGAGGACAAGTTGCTGTAATTTAAACATTTCATTTTAAGAGCACTCTAACAAATATAAGTCAAGAAGGCACCTATCACGACAGGAGACACTTCCAAATGGATTTTTTTTTAGCAGAGCTCTGACACTGACCAAGAATAATTACGGATGACATGTACAACGGTAAAGGAGGTCGCTCTGGCCAGGTGGGCTGGCACAGAGCCACCTGGGGTCCTTACTTCGTGGTATCATGTTTACCATCCAACTTTCTCATAGGCATCTAGTACCAGACGTCAAAATTCATCAAGACACACTTGAATACCTGCAACTGATACCTCACAGCTGATATATAAGGGTGTATACACACAGATGCATACACTCAATATACACAGACAGATGCAAGTTTCTCCTTATACATAAATCGACAGAAGTGTCTATCAATGTATATCTATAGAATTTACTTTCTTATTTTAAGGATTAAAGTATCCTTCATATAAGCGTACGGGTAAATTGTGATGTTCATGACCCACTTGCAGGCTCTAAATGTTTACAGGTGTCCCCTGAGTAGTCCCTATCCGTCACTACCCAGACAAGGGTGCCAGGAGGCAGGCACCTGCCATCAACAAGGTTATAACACTAATGTAACTTCAATGTTGGGTAGGTCCTCAAAATTTGGCATAACGCAAAGTAGTTGAGAACTGACAGCTCTGGCGGGTAGTGCAGCGACACTGCACGAGACGCGCCAGTCATGGAATGTAACGGCAATGTAGAGGAGTCACGCAAGCCATGGAATGACTGCCAGGAGGTATGAGCACGGAGGTATTAACAATAACATATGGGCAGGGAGGTGTGGGGAAAAGAGGTAAGGGCAGGGAGACATTGACAGGGAGCTGTGGTTAGGGCAGGAAGAGCGTGTGATGGTACTGAGGAAGAAAACCAGAGATGTCACACACCCATGACATGTCTAAGACGGCAGAACAAATACTCTGCCAGGGGAACAAAAGTCAACCATAAACAACTAGCACTGGAACACAAGTCAACCATAAACAACTAGCACTGGAACACAAGTCAACCATAAACAACTAGCACTGGAACACAAGTCAACCATAAACAACTAGCACTGGAACACAAGTCAACCATAAACAACTAGCACTGGAACACAAGTCAACCATAAACAACTAGCACTGGAACACAAGTCAACCATAAACAACTAGCACTGGAACACAAGTCAACCATAAACAACTAGCACTGGAACACAAGTCAACCATAAACAACTAGCACTGGAACACAAGTCAACCATAAACAACTAGCATGTGTCAAATGTTTGGAGAAAGAATTAAGATTCAAGTGACATCTCTGATACCAGAAGAGCAGGAGCTTCAATATCCTAGGAGCAACTGCGCACATAGTCTAATTTTCCAAAAAAACCAGTGAACTCCTTAATAGGGTGCTAAAGAAGCAAATTACATTTTTTTATGTAAATTCATTAAGTAAAGAAGTCAAGTCAACATAGGTTTAGAGCAGAAGATCGTGTCTATCCAAATTACGTGACCATGACAAAATTATTGAGATGAAGAGAGACTAAAAAAAACTAGAACTGCAGAGGTTGTATTAAGGGATGCAACACATACATTTCTCAAATGCAACTACAGCGTCATAGCATACAAAATACGATCACAAGGTGCAATAGATTTGGATATTCAAAGTTCTAAGCAGCAGATTATTAAGATATGGTAAAGCAAAATTCGGTATGAGTAAAATAAAAAGTTTAGTACTTGAAGGCACCGTCCTGGCACCTCTACTGTTTCTCATCCTCAGCGCTGACTTACACAACAAAGAACTAAACTTCACCGCTGACTTAAACAACAAAAACTGAACAAAGTAAAAAAAAAAGTAGCCAGAGCCTCATATCATGTGCTGCGGACGACACCAATATAAACATTTAAGTAATCTAACAACAGATGCTCATCAACAACGATCACATCAACAATCTTCTAATGGACAAGGAAAAAGAACATAGTGTTCATCAGTAACAAATTCAAACTGCGTCGACAAGGAAATAACATAAAACAAGTACAAGGTAAACACAATCAGGCCTTCTCACAGACCGGCAGGAACTGGAAAGAGACCTAGGACTAATAATGTCAGACGACCTGTTGATTGAGAAAGCACATTAAAGCAAATGGTGCCAAGGTCAGGAAAATGACAGGGTGTATTATGAGAACTTTAATACAAGCGAGACCACACCAGTGATAGTTCTAGTCATAAGACTTGTGCTCTCTCATCTAGAATATAATGGTGTGCTCACAGAGCCTCTTATGACAAGGGATATTTCCACGCTAAATCCTTAGATTTACTGACTGCACAGAATTATAACAATAAGGGAACTAGTGGGAACGCGTCGCAGCACTCTGAATGTACCTTCTGTAACGGAGAACCAGGGAACACCTCGCCGTCTATAAATGGAAAATACCTGAAGGCCACCTTACTGCAGAGAGATAAAGGAGAATGTGTAGAATAAATGTAAGCACGTGCACCCGCATGTGCTTGTTCGCATCCTGTGTGTAATATATATATTTTTTTTTATTTTTTTTTATTAACACATCGGCCGATTCCCACCAAGGCAGGGTGGCCCGAAAAAGAAAAACTTTCATCATCATTCACTCCATCACTGTCTTGCCAGAAGGGTGCTTTACACTACAGTTATAAAACTGCAACATTTACACCCCTCCTTCAGAGTGCCGGCACTGTACTTCCCATCTCCAGAACTCAAGTCCGGCCTGCCGGTTTCCCTGAATCCCTTCATAAATGTTACTTTGCTCACACTCCAACAGCACGTCAAGTATTAAAAACCATATGCCTCCATTCACTCCTATCAAATACGCTCACACATGCTTGCTGGAAATCCAAGCCCCTCGCACACAAAACTTCCTTTACCCCCTCCCTCCAACCTTTCCTAGGCCGACCCCTACCCCGCCTTCCCTCCACTACAGATTTATACACTCTCGAAGTCACTCTGTCTCGTTCCATTCTCTCTACATGTCCAAACCACCTCAACAACCCCTCCTCAGCTCTCTGGACAATCGTTTTGGTAATCCCGCACCTCCTCCTAATTTCCAAACTCCGAATTCTCTGCATTATATTCACACCACACATTGACCTCAGACATGACATCTCCACTGCCTCCAGCCTTCTCCTCGTTGCAACATTCATCACCCATGCTTCACACCCATATAAGAGCGTTGGTATAACTATACTCTCATACATTCCCTCTTTACTTCCATGGACAAGGTTCTTTGTCTCCACAGACTCCGAAGTGCTCCACTCACCCTTTTCCCCTCATCAATTCTATGATTCACCTCATCCTTCATAGACCCATCCGCCGACATGTCCACTCCCAAATATCTGAATACATTCACCTCCTCCATACTCTCTCCTCCAATCTGATATCCAATCTTTCGTCACCTATTCTTTTTGTTATCCTCATCACCTTACTCTTTCCTATATTCACTTTCAATTTTCTTCTTTTACACACCCTACCAAATTCATCCACCAACCTCTGCAGCTTCTCTTCAGAATCTCCCAAAAGCACAGTGTCATCAGCAAAAAGCAACTGTGACAACTCCCACTTTGTATTTGCTTCTTTATCTTTTAGCCCAACACCTCTTGCCAAGACCCTCGCATTCACTTCTCTTACAACCCCATCTATAAATATATTGAACAACCACGGTGACATCACACATCCTTGTCTAAGGCCCACTTTTACTGGGAAATAGTCCCTTCCCTCCTACACACTCTAACCTGAGCCTCACTATCCTCATAAAAACTCTTCACTGCTTTCAGTAACCTTCCTCCTATTCCATACACCTGCAACATCTGCCACATTGCCCCCTATCTACCCTATCATACGCCTTTTCCAAATCCATAAATGCCACAAAAACATCTTTACCCTTATCCAAATACTGTTCACCTATATGTTTCACTGTAAACACTTGGTCTACACACCCCTACCTTTCCTAAAGCCCCTTGTTCATCTGCTATCCTGCTTTCTGTTTTACTCTTAATTCTTTCAATAATAACTCTACCATACACTTTACCAGGTACACTCAACAGACTTATTCCCCTATAATTTTTGCACTCTCTTTTGTCCCCTTTGCCTTTATACAAAGGAACAATACACGCTCTCTGCCAATCCCTAGGTACTTTACCCTCTTCCATACATTTATTAAATAATAGCACCAACCACTCCAAAATTATATCCCCACCTGCTTTTAACATTTCTATCTTTATCCCATCAATCCCAGCTGCCTTACCCCCTTTCATTCTACCCACTGCCTCACGAACTTCCCCTACACCCACAACTGGCTCTTCCACACTCCTACAATATATATATATATATATATATATATATATATATATATATATATATATATATATATATATATATATATATATTTAAACCAGGATGAGTGTGTATGAGGTGTATGAGTGTGGTGAAAGTGTTGAATGATGATGAAAGTCTTTTCTTTTTTTGGATTTTCTTTCTTTTTGGGTCACCCTGCCTCGGTGGGAGACGGCCGACTTGTTGAAAAAAAAAATATATATATATATATATATATGTCGTGCCGAATAGGTAAAACTTGCAACGCTTCTCTTGCCGAATAAAACAAGCTAAAATTTGTGTATGCAATAATTTCGCAAAAATCATTCTGAACCTAACGAAAAAAATATATTTCATTGTGTTTGTTTATTAAATTATTATAATTTAGTTGGATTAGGCTAAATTAAATTGCACTTGTTATAATAAGGTTGGGTAAGTTTTCTAAGATTCTTTTGGTACAAAATTATTAATTTTTACATTAACATAAATTAAAAGAATATATATCTTTAAACATATAAGAGAAAATTCCCAAAAAATCGCGAACAAGCGATGCAAGTTGCAAAACAACCATGGAGGGAGTTGAAAGATAGCTCTAGGCCTTTCGTGTTGCAATCAACACATCAGGTTACAATATTGCAGAAAAGAGGATGAAATGCGATCAAGCACGCTCAGAGCGAGCGTTTTTGCTAGAATGAGGGAAGCAGTAGAGAATAAGTGCCCAGGCGTGGCAACTAATGGGCACCAGGCACTGGGCACTGGTTGGCACGCTTGGGCACTTATTCTCTAGTGCTTCCCTCTTACCTCATTCTAGCAAAAACGCTCACTCTGAACTTGTTTGCTCATATTTCATCCTCTTTTCTGCAACACTGCAACCCTTATGTGATTGCAACACGAAAGGCCTAGAGCTATCTTTCAACTCCTACCGTGGTTGTTTTGCATATTTGTATATTCATTAGTTGTCACAGGTGCTAATATAGGAAGAAATTAAGAAAGTTTACAGTTAAAAGTACCAATAGCGGGTCTTACAGTGCGACTGCCCTTGTGAACTTTGGGTAAAACTATATAAACTACAGAGTTCTCATCCTGGTTTAAATAATTCGAAATACACTAACTCCATTACATTTTTAAACTTCAAGTTTCTTTAACCTTATTAATTTTCTCCTCTTTATTAGAGATGGTCAACAGAACATCATGAACATTTGAGATGTGAAGTATTTTGTCTATATAATTCACTTTATTTCAATATACCACACTATTCCATACACATACCATTAATACAACGACATTCATCTTTGCTAATATACAAGGTGTAAAGCCAGTAACCAACAACAAAATACCTTTCATCAGTGGGCTGCTCACATAGTCAAATGCAATGTTTGCAGCTTTCACAGAGACCCACATAAAGGATCACTTTGACAACGAAATATTGATCCTAGGTTCTAACCTATACAGATGCGACAGAGTGAACAGGCAAGAAGTGCAGTTGGCTTATACGTCACAGAGTCACTCATATGCTCGCAACTACTAAACAACTCAAATGATGTAGTTGAAGTTTTGAAAGTAAAGACTGAAAACCAAAACCTTGTCATTGTGGTTGTATACAAGCGTGAGGATGCAACTTGCAACTTCGACCACTGTCTGGAAAAATGTCCAGCTCCTGCCTCAAACATCTTGCTGCTGGGGTTTTCAACTTAAGACACCTAAAATGGAGGAATGTAGCAAATAATGAATTAGCAGAGATAACCCCAGACGGCGGCTAGGATAAAAATTCACACACACATGAGCTATTAAATTTCTGCACCAAATTCTCCTTAAACCAGCAAATAATAGAGCCATCAAAACTGGAGAATACACTAGACCTCATCTTCACTAACAATGATGATCTGATACGAAGTATAATCGTGTTAAGTAAAAGGACACGAATGCACTTAAACACACTGCCTATGTACCAAGAACCCAAATAAAGTAATGTTGCCTTCGAAGAGTATCATTCATTCCCACTACTAGATCAACACCTAATTCCTCTAAGATAAAGGCTACACTGTACCAGTTATATGGTGGGAACACCCACAATGTCAGGCTACACTATTCGAGTGTTACACGGTGGGAACAAAAGCTAGTGTGCTTCCCTGTCACATTCCATTACAGAGGATGGATCTAATACTAGATCTAATAAAATCTCTCTTAGCGCTGAGCACATCGTCTAGTATTGCACTATAGCTTCACTAGCTAAGACAACCTGAAAAAACTAGAGTCTTCTTGGGCTGGTGCAATGGTGCAGGACGGTGTAGTGGTGCAGGACGGTGTAGTGGTGCAGGACGGTGTAGTGGTGCAGGACGGTGTAGTGGTGCAGGACGGTGTAGTGGTGCAGGACGGTGTAGTGGTGCAGGACGGTGTAGTGGTGCAGGACGGTGTAGTGGTGCAGGACGGTGTAGTGGTGCAGGACGGTGTAGTGGTGCAGGACGGTGTAGTGCAGAACGGTGTAGTGGTGCAGGACGGTGCAATGGTGCAGGACGGTGTAGTAGTGCAGGACGGTGTAGTGGTGCAGGACGGTGTAGTGGTGCAGGACGGTGTAGTAGTGCAGGACGGTGTAGTAGTGCAGGACGGTGTAGTGGTGCAGGACGGTGTAGTGCAGGACGGTGTAGTGGTGCAGGACGGTGTAGTGGTGCAGGACGGTGTAGTGGTGCAGGATGGTGTAGTGGTGCAGGACGGTGTAGTAGTGCAGGACGGTGTAGTGGTGCAGGACGGTGTAGTGGTGCAGGACGGTGTAGTGGTGCAGGACGGTGCAATGGTGCAGGACGGTGTAGTAGTGCAGTACGGAGTAGTGGTGCAGGACGGTGTAGTGGTGCAGGACGGTGTAGTGGTGCAGGACGGTGTAGTGGTGCAGGACGGTGTAGTGGTGCAGGACGGTGCAATGGTGCAGGACGGTGTAGTGGTGCAGGACGGTGTAGTGGTGCAGGACGGTGTAGTGGTGCAGGACGGTGCAATGGTGCAGGACGGTGTAGTGGTGCAGTACGGAGTAGTGGTGCAGGACGGTGTAGTGGTGCAGGACGGTGTAGTGGTGCAGGACGGTGTAGTGGTGCAGGACGGTGTAGTGGTGCAGGACGGTGTAGTGGTGCAGGACGGTGTAGTGGTGCAGGACGGTGTAGTGGTGCAGGACGGTGTAGTGGTGCAGGACGGTGTAGTAGTGCAGGACGGTGTAGTGGTGCAGGACGGTGTAGTGGTGCAGGACGGTGTAGTGGTGCAGGACGGTGTAGTGGTGCAGGACGGTGTAGTGGTGCAGGACGGTGTAGTAGTGCAGGACGGTGTAGTGGTGCAGGACGGTGTAGTGGTGCAGGACGGTGTAGTGGTGCAAGATGGTGTAGTGGTGCAAGATGGTGTAGATGTGCAGGACGGTGTAGTGGTGCAGGACGGTGTAGTGGTGCAGGACGGTGTAGTGGTGCAGGACGGTGTAGTGGTGCAGGACGGTGTAGTGGTGCAGGACTGTGTAGTGGTGCAAGATAGTGTAGTGGTGCAAGATGGTGTAGATGTGCAGGACGGTGTAGTGGTGCAGGACGGTGTAGTGGTGCAGGACGGTGTAGTGGTGCAAGATGGTGTAGATGTGCAGGACGGTGTCATGAGGGTGTTATGGTACAGGACGGTGTTATGGTACATGAGGGTGCTGTGGTACAGGATGGTGTTGTGGTACATGAGGGTATTGAGGTGCAGGACGGTGGTGTGGTGCATGAGGGTGTTGTGGTACAGGATACAGTGGTACAGGAGGGTACAGTGGTGCATGACGGTATAGTGGTACAGGAGGGTACAGTGGTACATAAGGGTGCAGTGGTACAGGAGGTACAGGAGGGTACAGTGGTACAGGAGGGTGCAGTGGTACAGAAGGGTACAGTGGTACAGGAGGGTGCAGTGGTACAGAAGGGTACAGTGGTACAGGAGGGTACAGTGGTACAGGAGGGTACAGTGGTACAGGAGGGTACAGTGGTACAGGAGGGTACAGTGGTACAGGAGGGTACAGTGGTACAGAAGGGTACAGTGGTACAGGAAGGTACAGTGGTACAGGAAGGTACAGTGGTACAGGAGGGTACAGTGGTACAGGAAGGTACAGTGGTACAGGAGGGTACAGTGGTACAGGAAGGTACAGTGGTACAGGAGGGTACAGTGGTACAGGAAGGTACAGTGGTACAGGAAGGTAGTGGTACAGGAAGGTACAGTGGTACAGGAAGGTACAGTGGTACAGGAGGGTACAGTTGTACACGAGGGTACAGTGGTACAGGAAGGTACAGTGGCACAGGAAGGTAGTGGTACAGGAGGGTACAGTGGTACAGGAAGGTACAGTGGTACAGGAGGGTACGGTGGTACAGGAAGGTACAGTGGTACAGGAAGGTACAGTGGTACAGGAGGGTACAGTGGTACAGGAGGGTACAGTGGTACAGGAAGGTACAGTGGTACAGGAAGGTACAGTGGTACAGGAAGGTACAGTGGTACATGAAGGTACAGTGGTACAGGAGGGTACAGTGGTACAGGAGGGTACAGTGGTACAGGAAGGTAAAGTGGTACAGGAAGGTACAGTGGTACAGGAGGGTACAGTGGTACAGGAGGGTACGGTGGTACAGGAAGGTACAGTGGTACAGGAAGGTACAGTGGTACATGAGGGTACAGTGGTACACGAGGGTATTCCCTTACAAAGCACTAACAACAGCTTGGTTATTCAGAGGTTTAAACATTTCACTTCTAACATCATCAATTTTACACTATCACCATCACTATCTGCTTAATACAATCACTTCATATTTGACATGTTCACTATCTACCTGGCACTATCACTATCAACTTACTACTCACACCATTAAATCACTCTCAAAATCAAGCAACCCAGGGCAGGGAACATGTCATTTCCTCCTATTTTTCCTCATTCGGCAATCCGCATCCTTATATGATCCATGTTATCGACCCTCTTAGTAAATTTCGACGAAAGGACCAATATCCCCAACATTTATGCCGAAAGATCTTGGGTTCTTCGGTAACCACCCCGTGGACAGTGTGTCAACCCTCTGAGAAAAGTGGTTCCCTACCACTTAACACAGACCAATCAAACCTCACTACCGCGTCCACGTAAAAAAACGTGGGGGAGGAGTTTAAAAGACGGGGTAGGAAACGTGGGGGCAGTAGTAGGGAGTGTGGGGCACAAGGAGCAGTGTGGAACACGAGGGGCAGTGTGAGACACGAAGGGCTGTGTGAGGCACGAAGAGCAGTAGGAGGCAGTTAGGGGCAGTGTACGACAAGAGGGGCAGTGTGAGGGCACGAGGGTAGTTTGGGGCACGAGGAGCAGTGTTGGGGCACGAGGGGCAGTGTAGGGGCACGAGGGGCAGTGTGGGGACCCGAGAGGCAGTGTGATGGCACGAGGGGCAGTGTGGGGGCACGAGTGGTAGTGTGGGGGCACGAGGAGCAGTGTGGGGGCACTAGGGGCAGTGTGATGGCACGTGGGGCAGTGTGGGGGCACGAGTGGTAGTATGGGGGCACGAGGAGCAGTGTGGGGCACTAGGGGCAGTGTGATGGCACGAGGGGCAGTGTGGGGGCACGAGGGGTAGTGTGGGGGGACGAGCAGTGTGGGGGCACGTGGAGAAGTGTGGGGTCGTGGGGGCAGTGTGAGGGCACGAAGGGCAGTGTGAGAACACGAGGGCAGTGTGAGGACACGAGGGCAGTGCGGGGCACGAGGGACAGTGTGGGGCACGAGTAGTAGTGTGGGGCACGACGGGCAGTGTGAGAGCACGAGGGGCAGTGTGGGGGACGAGGGGTAGTGTGGGGGCACGAGGGGCAGTGTAGGGGTACGAGGGGCAGTGTGGGAGCACGAGATGCAGTGTGGAGGCACGAGGGGCAGTGTGAAGGCACGAGGGGGAGTGTGGGGGCACGAAAGGAAGTGTGGGGGCACGAGGAGCATTATGGGGGCACGAGGAGCAGTGTGGGGCCCGAGGAGCAGAGTGGGGGCACGAGGAGCAGAGTGGGGGCACGAGGAGCAGAGTGGGGGCACGAGGAGCAGTGTGGGGGCCCGAGGAGCAGTGTGGGGGCACGAGGGGCAGTGTGGGGGCACGAGGGGCAGTGTGGGAGCACGAGAGGCAGTGTGGAGGCACGAGGGGCAGTGTGAAGGCACGAGGGGGAGTGTGGGGGCACGAAAGGAAGTGTGGGGGCACGAGGAGCATTATGGGGGAACGAGGAGCAGTGTGGGGCCGAGGAGCAGAGTGGGGCACGAGGAGCAGAGTGGGGGCACGAGGAGCAGAGTGGGGGCACGAGGAGCAGTGTGGGGGCCGAGGGGCAGTGTGGGAGCACGAGAGGCAGTGTGGGGGCACGAGGGCAGAGGGCAGTGTGGGGCACGAGGGGCACGAGGGCCAGTATGGAGGCACTGACCCTTGGGAGGAAGTGATTTTTTTTTTCAACAAAATTCTTAAGGAAGTGACGACAGCTAGTGGGGGGAGGGAGGAGGGAAGAGGTAACACTAGGGGCAGTGACATAAAGGGGCGGGGCTAGGGGTGAGTGCGGCAAAGAGGGGGGGCGGGGCTGAAGGGGTAGGGGGGTTGTGTTGGTGGTGCAGCAGTGGTAGCGCCAAGGCTTGCGCCGGAGTGGGAGCGCTGCTGCTGCTGCTGCTGCTGATGCTGCCCGGATCAATACCCACCACCACCACCACTACCACTACTACTACTACTACCACCACCACCACCACTACCACTACCACCACCACCACCAGCAGCAGCGCCTTCAGCTTAGTATTACGTGTACCCTCGCCCCGTACGCACCTTGCCTCCCTTCTTCCCTCACAGCACAACACTTGACACCCACGCTGGAGGTCACACTGGGCTGGCACCCCAGACAGGGATCACACGGGGCTGGCACCCCAGATAGGGGTCACACGGGGCTGGCACCCCAGCTAGTGGTCACACGGGGCTGGCACCCCAGACAGGGATCACACGGGGCTGGCACCCCAGCTAGGGGTCACACGGGGCTGGCACCCCAGCTAGTGGCCACACGGGGCTGGCACCCCAGCTAGGGATCACACGGGGCTGGCACCCCAGCTAGGGATCACACGGGGCTGGCACCCCAGACAGGGATCACACGGGGCTGGCACCCCAGCTAGGGGTCACACGGGGCTGGCACCCCAGCTAGTGGCCACACGGGGCTGGCACCCCAGCTAGTGGCCACACGGGGCTGGCACCCCAGCTAGGGGTCACACGGGGCTGGCACTACCTAGCTGCCACAGGCTCTTGACCTATATTTTAGATCAGCAGTATCCTGGCACAACATCCCCCATACAGGGGCTGTTTATCACACCTACCCCTCCTCCCCCTCCCCCTCCCCCAGGGTAGCAGTGTAGGTAACTAGCGAGAACATTCGATTCACAATCGCAAAGTCCCGGGTTCGATTCCCTGGCACGGAAAAACATTTGGGCAGGTTTCCCCTACCTCCTGCCGT
This sequence comes from Cherax destructor, assembly GCA_009830355.1. Classification (NCBI taxonomy): domain Eukaryota; kingdom Metazoa; phylum Arthropoda; class Malacostraca; order Decapoda; family Parastacidae; genus Cherax; species Cherax destructor. The sequence continues at coordinate 64,725 of WNWK01003790.1, forward strand.
CCCTACGTACCTAGTAGCAGTAAAAATGGGTGCCTGTGTGTTGGATGACAGTTGTGGGGCCGCATCCAAGTAAAAATGTGTTGGAAAACTTTAGTCGTGCTGGAATAATGTTGGTAGAATACTCACAATAAAACGTCGTTTTATTGTGGCAACTGGAGAGCGAAACGTTGCCACAATAAAATGTCGCACTAGTTGCACATGTGTCCTTTTATCTTCAGTCGTGCTGGAATGTTATATCTGGTGTAAGGAAACACTGAGGTGCTGTGTGTAAGTTACTCCAGCGCCTGCTGCAAACATTCCAGTATTACTTACATGATGTTTGTCTACGTAAAAATAAAACTTTTACCCTGTCCCCCACACACGGTCCATCATGATCCCTGTCCCCCACACACGGTCCATCATGATCCCTTCCCCTCCCACACACGGTCCATCATGATCCCTTCCCCTCCCACACACGGTCCATCACGATCCCTCCCACACACGGTCCATCACGATCCCTCCCACACACGGTCCATCACGATCCCTTCCCCCACACGCGGTCCATCATGATCCCTTCCCTCCACACACGGTCCATCATGATCCCTTCCCCTCCCACACACGGTCCATCACGATCCCTCCCACACACGGTCCATCACGATCCCTTCCCCTCCCACACGCGGTCCATCACGATCCCTTCCCCTCCCACACACGGTCCATCATGATCCCTTCCCCTCCCACACACGGTCCATCATGATCCCTTCCCCTCCCACACACGGTCCATCACGATCCCTTCCCCTCCCACACGCGGTCCATCATGATCCCTTCCCCTCCCACACACGGTCCATAACGTCCCCAAAACACACACACACACACACAACACACACACACACACACACACACACACACACACACACACAAAACACACACACACACACACACACACACACAAACACACACACACACACACACACAGACACACACACCACCCGTGGAAGACAGGTGATCGTAACTAACAAACCTTTGATAGTTACTGAGATGAATCATAAGAGGGAGGGACGGGTGGATTGCATCTTTTTTGGACTGTATTACTGCATGTGATACAGCTTGCAATCAGAGACTGATCCACGAGCTTTTAAAACAAGTTGTGGTAAAGAAAAGTGCTCCAGAGGATCAAGGAGTATCTGAAAGGTAAAATATAACGAGTGAAAGGAAGTATCAGAATGGGCTAGAATAACAACTGGGGTCTCCCAAGGATCAGTAATTAGGGCCACTACTGTTCTATGTAACTTACTTAACAAATGGGATAGAGTACTAAGTGCATCTGTTTGCAGACGATTTGAAACTACTGAAAAACAAAATCAATGGGGAGAGAATAGCGAAGGACTCACTGAACACTTCACATACTCGTAATTTGCAGGAACTGGTAAAAAAAATAATGACTGCTGGAGTTCAATGTGAATAACTGAAGGTTTATTGAAGTGTGGAGAGGAAGAAGCGGAGACACAGTAATGACTTGAATGAGAAACATTACAATACATGGACGAAACTATGATCTGGGAGCTAGCAATACTTGAGAAACACTACAATACATGGACGAAACAATGATCTGGGAGCTAGCAATACTTGAGAAACACTACAATACATGGACGAAACAATGATCTGGGAGCTAGCAATACTTGAGAAACACTACAATACATGGACGAAACAATGATCTGGGAGCTAGCAATACTTGAGAAACACTACAATACATGGACGAAACAATGATCTGGGAGCTAGCAATACTTGAGAAACACTACAATACACGGACGAAACAATGATCTGGGAGCTAGCAATACTTGAGAAACACTACAATACATGGACGAAACAATGATCTGGGAGCTAGCAATACTTGAGAAACACTACAATACACGGACGAAACAATGATCTGGGAGCTAGCAATACTTGAGAAACACTACAATACATGGACGAAACAATGATCTGTGAGCGAACAATACTTGAGAAACACTACAATACATGGACGAAACAATGATCTGGGAGCGAGTAATACTTGAGAAACACTACAATACATGGACGAAACAATGATCTGGGAGCGAACAATACTTGAGAAACACTACAATACATGGACGAAACAATGATCTGGGAGCTAGCAATACTTGAGAAACACTACAATACATGGATGAAACAATGATCTGGGAGCTAGCAATACTTGAGAAACACTACAATACATGGATGAAACAATGATCTGGGAGCTAGCAATACTTGAGAAACACTACAATACATGGACGAAACAATGATCTGGGAGCGAACAATACTTGAGAAACACTACAATACATGGATGAAAAATGATCTGGGAGCGAACAATACTTGAGAAACACTACAATACATGGACGAAACAATGATCTGGGAGCTAGCAACACTTGAGAAACACTACAATACATGGACGAAACAATGATCTGGGAGCGAACAATACTTGAGAAACACTACAATACATGGACGAAACAATGATCTGGGAGCGAACAATACTTGAGAAACACTACAATACATGGACGAAACAATGATCTGGGAGCGAACAATACTTGAGAAACACTACAATACATGGACGAAACAATGATCTGGGAGCGAGCAATACTTGAGAAACACTACAATACATGGACGAAACAATGATCTGGGAGCGAGCAATACTTGAGAAACACTACAATACATGGACGAAACAATGATCTGGGAGCGAGCAATACTTGACAATATCAGTCCTGTAACTGCTACAACCTATGCTAGGATACTGAGTCTTAATAAAGTTTTAGGAACTTCAATAAAGAAATATTTTAGAACTCTTATACACAACCTATGTCTGGTCTATGCTAGAATATGATGCACCAGCATGGAGCCTCTGTCTAATCAGGTATATGACCTATGACAAAAAAAAAAGCATGGGTTTACCCTCGCAGCCCGGCCTTAGGCTAGACTTCCTTGGTGTCTGCATGATCTACCGGGTTGTTGCTGCCCAACCGGTGACCAGGTTAATACCTAAATGTTTTATAGCACAAAAGGTAAAACATAAAAAATTCGTTCTCATGCAATCAATACGAATTTTCGCGCATACGACGCAGCACCCATACGACGCACCACCCATACGACGCACCACCCATACGATGCCTATCATGCTTCAAATTATTATAATCATGGGAAAGCGCTAAACCCCATAGGGGTCACACAGCGCCTGGGAAACGGGAGACAATCGGGTTAAATTCGAGAAAAGGTAAATTACCTCAAATTCCCAGGATCAAAAGCTCTTCAGCACGAAGGCAACATCGTTGACAGGACTGCACATGAAAGTCGCTGTAATGTTTCACTACCTTGTGACTGGTAATCATCAAACATAGCAGTTACAATACACAAATAACCCTCACATAGGAGAATGAAAATTATGACGACGTTTCGGTCCCACTTGGACCATTAACCGAAACGTCGTCACAAGTTTCATTGTCCCACGTGTGGGTTATTTGTGTATTGTTTCAGTCACGGTGTTGTGACTTTTTATTCCACATGATTTTCAAGTCTTACACTTCAGTAAATGAGTTTGCTTCAGCGAGGCAACTCAACGTCTCTCAACAGCAACATTTCTGCACGCTAAGGGACTTAAAAGATCCAGAGCGAAACAATATCCATATAAAGCATTATTATGCATAGTTGTTTGAGTCTTGTCTACATACCTGTCAGTGTTACAGCTATCAATGTAAATACTGCTGTTGTGTGGTGTTGTCTTGTCTACATACCTTTGATATACCTTTACCTTTGATATACCTTTGAAGAGTTTCGAGAGTATCTACTCTCTGAGCCCGGCCATGGGCCAGGCTCGTCTGGTGCTGCCTGGTCAACCAGGCTGTTGCTGCTGGAGGCCCGCTGCCCCACATATCCATCACAGCCTGGTTGATCTGGCACCTGGTGAAGATATTTGTCCAGTTTCCTCTTGAAGGCTTCTACACTGGTTCCAGCCGTGTTTCGGATATCTTCTGGTAAGATGTTGAATAGTCTGGGACCCCGGATGTTAATACAGTGCTCCCGTATTGTCCCCACCGCACCCCTGCTCCTCACTGGTTTATTTTACACTTTCTCCCATATCTCTCACTCCAGTATGTTGTTATGGCAGTGTGCAGAGTTGGGACCAGGCCCTCAAGTACTTTCCATGTATATATTATCATGTATCTCTCTCCTCCGCTCCAATGAGTACATGTTCAAGACTTGAAGGCGTTCCCAATAATTTAGATGTTTCAATGGCTCAATGTGAGCCGTAAACGATCTCTGGATTTGTTCCAGCTCTGCTATTTCTCCTGCCCTGAACGGGGCCGTCAGCACTGAGCAGTATTCTAAGTGAGGGAGCACTAGCGATTTGAATAGTGTCACCATCGGCATTATTTCCCTTGTTTTGAAAGTTCTCAATACCCACCCCGTCATCTTCCTGGCTGTTGTGATCTTTGTCTTGTTATGGTCTTTAAACGACAGATCAGCAGACATAATTATTCCCAAGTCCTTTACGTGTTCCTTTCGTTCTATATGGTGACCCTCTTGCGTTTTGTATATAGTGTTCCTTTGAGTTCTTCATTTTTTCCATACCTAAGCAGCTGAAACTTATCACCATTGAACGTCATGTTGTTCTCCACTGCCCATTGGAAGACCCTGCTTATGTCCTCCTGTAATTTTTCAGTGTCCTCTACCGTAGTGACTTTCATGCTTATTTTAGTGTCATCTGCAAATGATGATACAAAAGTGTGCTGGGTGTTTTATCTATGTCTGCTATGAGGATGAGAAACAGCAGAGGTGCCAGGACAGTGCCTTGGGGCACTGAGCTTTGACCTCGCTGATGCTGGATCTTGCCCTGTTCACTACTAATTTTTGTGTTCTTTGTGTTAGGAACTCAAAATCCATCTGCCTACCTTCCCCGTAATGCCTATGGCCCTCATTTTGTGCGCTATCACTCCATGATCGCATTTGTCAAACGCCTTTGCAAAATCTGTGTAAATCACATCTGCGTTTTGGTCGTCCTCCAATGCCTCCGTAATTCTGTCATAATGGTTCAGCAGCTGTGACAGGCATGATCGACCCGCTCTAAAGCCATGCTGGTTCGGGTTATGTTGGTTGTGCTGGTCCATGAACTTTGCAATCTGCCGTCTCATCACTCTTTCAAAGATTTTTATGATGTGAGAAGTGAGGGCTACTGGTCTGTAATTTTTAGCTAGTGCTCTACTACCTCCCTTATGCAAAGGAGCTATGTCTGCACTCTTTAAGCCTCTGGAATTTCACCTAGATCTAAGCTCTTTCTCCACAGAATACTAAGGGCTCTTGCTAATGGTACTTTGCACTGCTTTATAAATAAAGCATTCCATGAATCTGGTCCAGGTGCTGAGTGAGTGGGCATGTTGGCCATTTCTTTTCGAAATCTATGGGATTTGTACTAATGTCGGTTAGGTGGTCTGCGCAGCCTTCTGCTGGAGTGAAAAATATTTCTGCATTTTCTACCTTGCTGTCATTTAGTGGGTTGCTGAACACTGACTCATACTGTTCTTTTAGAATTTCACTCATTTCCTGTTCATCGTCCGTATACGAATCTCCTCTCAATAATGGTCCAATTCTACAGGTAGTTCATAGCTTGGATTTTGCATAGGAGTAGAAATATTTTGGGTTTCTTGCAATATCCTGTATGGCTCTTTGTTCCCTTTGTACTTCTTCTGTCAGGTATGACATCTTAAATTTTTGCTCTAATTCCGTTATCTCTCGGTTAAGGCTATCTCTCTTCTGTTGCAACATAACTGTGTTTTTCAGCAATTCAGTAACCCGTTTTCTTCTCCTGTACCATCTCCTACGCTCTTTCTCTATATCTGATCTTCTTCGGGGTTTCCTCAATGGTACGTGTTTCATACATACCTTGTATGCTTCTGTATTCAGCTTCTCTAGGCACTGGTGGGGATTTAGGGTGCTCATGTCTGATTCCCATGATATGTCTGATAGCTCTTGGTTTATTTTTTCCCAATCAATTCTATGATTATTAAAATTAAACTTACTGAACATTCCGTCTCTAACATTAGTGTCGCAGTTCCCTAACCCTGAGTTAATACTAGTCGGTGTTGCAACCATCAAAGCAGACAATGTTGTAGTGTGTGGTGCTGTCTTCTCCACACACACTTTACATTTCATATGAGCAGATCTACATACAAACTGTAGCGCCCAGGGAACAAACTGTCTTATCTTACACTAGCCGTGACATCTTGTAGTACACTCATCTTATTACTTTCTCCATACACATATTTCGCATGACTCATTTCTTCATATTAATTTATGATATTCCCAGAGAGAATTTTTCAAGCTTGCGTTTGACAACGAATGATTATATTCTTCATTTTCTTAAATATTAGTTTATACCAGGAATCAAGTTCATACAATGAACTTGATTCCTGGTACTGGGAACAAACGCTAGCTATATTTTCCTGTCACATTCCATAACGCAGGATGGGTTACTGAAATCTCTCGTCCTGGGCTACGAGACTTCCATAAGTAATGAGGACGTCGTCAAACATATTATTAAATCAACTTGTCGGTTCTCTGTACCATTTATCTAAATTTTATTAAATGTTCGTTAGCTACGGGAGCTCCAGCAGAGTTGGAGTCAGTTACTTGCTGGCAATGACATAGGTGTGAGTGGCATGACCAGCTGGGCATTAACTAGCAGGCAGCCTAGGGGTATCCCAAGAGAAGGAAGGGCGTGCGTGAGCCCAGACAAACATTACTAACATAAGAAAGAAGGAGCATTACAGAAGGCCTACTGGCTCATGCGAGGCAGGTCCAAGTCACCTACTGGCCGGAGCCAGTCAGGTTCAAGTCACATCCACTTAAGGAGGTTGGAGCCACACATCAGACCCACTAGCGCAAGCCAGTCAGGTCCAACTCACACCCATCCACACCCACTCATGTATTTGTCTAAACTATTTTTAAAACTACATAACGTTATAGCTTCAATGACGGTACTCGGGAGTTTGTTCCACTCATCCACAACTCTATTACCAAACCAGTGCTTTCCTATATCCTTCCTGAACCTAAATTTTTTCTAGCTTGAAATCATTGCTGCGAGTCCTGTCTTGGTTAGATACTTTTAGCACGTTATTGGCATCCCCTATATTTGTTCCTGTTTATCATTTATACACCTCAATCATATTCTCCCTAATTCTACGCCTTTACAGAGAGTGCAGATTCATGACACGTAGTCTATCCTCATTGGAAAGATTTCTGATACATGGGATCAACTTTGTCATCCTTCTTCGAACGTTTTCCAGTGCATTTATATCCATTCTGCAACATGGGGACCAGAACTGTGCAGCAAAGATATAGAGAGTTGAAGAATAACCTGAAGACTCCTCTTATTTATACTTCCTATATGAAGCCAAGAATTCTTTTTGCTTCATTGGGAACCCCTAAATATTTTTGGCAATCAGAAATATTAAGATCTACATTATTTAGTTGTATGTGGAATAGTTATTTTCCTTTCCAATGCTTAAAACTTTGCATTTGTCTATATTAAACTGAATCTGCCACTTCTCCAACCACTGCATCGGTCTATTCAAATCTTCCTGGTGTCCTCTAAAGTCTTCGTTATAATGAATTCGACGGCCTATTTTGATGTCATCGGCAAACTTGCTTATATCGCTATTTATTCCCTCATCTATGTCGTTTATGCAAATTATGAACAACAAAGGGCCCAACACTGACCCCTGTGGGACACCGCTTGTGACACTTCCCTACTCTGATTTCTCCCCATTTATGCAAACTCTCTGTTGCCTGTCAACCATGCCTCTATCCAGGAAAAAAATTCTCGTAATCCTCAATAGCCTCTGATGTGGAACTTATCAAAAGCCTTACTGAAGTCCATATACACAATATCATATTCATTACCATAATCTACCTCCTCAAATACCTTAGTGAAAAAAGTTAGTAAATTCGTAAAGCAGGAACGCCCTTTTGTAAAACCGTGCTGAGATTCATTAATCAATTTATGTCTTTCAAGGTGACTTCGAATTGCCTCGGCAATTATTGATTCCATAAATTTCCCACTATGGATGTTAGGCTTATTGGTCTATAGTTCGAACATAAGGATCTGTCTCCTGCTTTGTAGATAGGTATCACATATGCCATTTTCCACTTATCTGGCACTATGCTAGTGATATGTTGAAAAGATTAGCTAAAGGTTTATTTACTAAGTTCCACCTTACATTCCGTTAAAACCCTTGCGAACAATTCATCCGGGCCCTGTGATTTGTTAGGTTTTAATTTATCTATTTGTCTGAGGACCATGTCACTAGTGACCTTAATCGTTCATAGTTTATTTTCGTCCTATTCTACATAATTTATTATTTCCGGAATTCCGCTAGTATCTTCCTGCGTAAAAACTGAGGAAATATGTGTTAAAAATTCTACACATTTCTTTATCACTGTCGGTGAGCTGACCCGAGTAACTTTTGAGTGGGCCTATCTTGTCCCTAATCTTACTTCTATATACCTGAAAGAAACCTTTTGGGTTAGTCTTAGAATCCCTTGCAGCTTTAACATTATCTCTTTTTGCTTTTCTTATTCCTTTTTTTTATTTTTCTCTTTAATTAAATATACTGATTTCTTAACTGCCCTTTCCCTCTTTTGATTCGACTGTATATGCCTATCTTTTGACCAATGAGATGTTTTAATCTATTGTTTGTCCATTTAGGATCATTTTTATTTGTTCTAATTTCCCTATTCGGAACATAAGTTGTCTGTGCAGCTTGAACTATGCTCTGAAAATCGTTATTTCGGCAACCATCTCCACCTACCTGACCCATAGTCAGGTCATTCCAGTTCAACCCACCCAGGTAATTTCTCAGTCCTATGAAATCGGCCAAGCGGAAATCAGGGACAGAGACTTGACTGCAGTTATTAGGGCAATTCCGTGATATATTGAAACCGAGTGATTTGTGATCACTTCCCCAAGCTCATCATTAACCTCAAGATTATTAATTAGTGATTCCTTGTTGGCAAGAACCAAGTAGGTTATTTACTCTAACTAGTTCTGTCACAAACTGATTTAAAAAACAATCCTGAATCGTATCAAAAAAGTCGCTAGACTCAAGACTTTTTGTCAAATTGCTCCAGTTAATTTAAGTTAAAATCTCCCAATAGCACAACATTTTCGTAACTAGGTTTGGGACCTCTAAATCAACGAGAGAGGAAATCCCTCTTTAAGACTGACTGGAATTCCTGTTAAAAATTCGTGCATATACGTAAGTATCTGGCTTCAAAAACTATAAGTATTGTACAGAGTAAAGCGCTCAACCTGTGGGGGGGCCACTTGGAGAAAGGAGTAGTGGAGAGTCTCCTCTGTGCCCCTCCCCTCCCCGTCAAGAACAGGTAACCCATCGAGAACCCCTTCCTTCTGCACCCCATCCCCGTCATACATGGGCTCATGTAACCTTGCTACCCCTCCCTTCCCCCTCCCTATTCCTGTCATACACTTGCTCAGGTGACCTTGTCTCCCCTTCCCCTTTCTCTCCCCTCTCCTCGTCACCATGCAAGGGGCTCAGGTGATGCACAAGCTAAACGACTGTCAGTGTGATATTTGAGTTGCGTGGGTGACGGGGCTCTTAAACTGCTGCTGAAGGTGAGGTGAGCTCACGGAGGGAAGAGGGGGAAAGGAAGAGGAGTGAAGGGATTCGAAGCTGAAGGAAGGGATGAGTTAGATAAGAGAGCGGAGTTAATATGAAGGGAGGGGAGGTAGAGATTAAGTAGTAAAGGGAAGAAATGAGAGAGAAGATGAGTTGATGGGAAAGGTGACTCGCTAGGCGCCCAGTGGGAAGGGATAGAAGGGGATGGGGAGGGGCGGCTGGAGGCTGGCTGGCTGGCACCTCCTATATTTGGTGAGGAAGGTGGAAGAGGAGGGGTAGGATCAGGCACTCACCAAGCCCAGATATTACAATTACTCTCATAAGCCTGACCTTCTGCAACCATTGTGGCCCCTGCAACCACTGTGGCCCCTGCAACACTGTGGCCCCTGCAATCACTGTGGTTCCTGCAACCACTGTTTCCTGCAACCACTGTGGTTCCTGCAACCACTGTGGTTCCTGCAACCACTGTCACTGTGGCCCCTGCAACCACTGTGGTTCCTGCAATCACTGTCACTGTGGCCCCTGCAACCACTGTGGTTCCTGCAACCACTGTCACTGTGGCCCCTGCAACCACTGTGGTTCCTGCAATCACTGTCACTGTGGCCCCTGCAACCACTGTGGTTCCTGCAACCACTGTGGCCCCTGCAACCACTGTGGCCCCTGCAACCACTGTGGTTCATGCAACCACTGTGTCCCCTACAACCACTGTGTCCCCTGCAACCACTGTGGTTCCTGCAACCACTGTGGTTCCTGCAACCACTGTGGTTCCTGCAACCACTGTGGTTCCTGCAACCACTGTGGTTCCTGCAACCACTGTGGTTCCTGCAACCAATGTCTCCTGCAACCACTGTGGTTCCTGCAACCACTGTGGCCCCTGCAACCACTGTGGCCCCTGCAACCACTGTGGTTCATGCAACCACTGTGGCCCCTGCAACCACTGTGGTTCCTGCAACCACTGTGGTTCCTGCAACCAATGTCTCCTGTAACCACTGTGGTTCCTGCAACCACTGTGGTTCCTGCAACCACTGTGGTTCCTGCAACCACTGTGGCCCCTGCAACCACTGTGGTTCCTGCAACCACTGTGGCCCCTGCAACCATTGTGGTTCCTGTAACCACTGTGGTTCCTGCAACCACTGTGGCCCCTGCAACCATTGTGGTTCCTGCAACCACTGTGGTTCCTGCAACCACTGTGGTTCCTGCAACCACTGTGGTTCCTGCAACCACTGTGGTTCCTGCAACCAATGTGGTTCCTGCAACCACTGTGGTTCCTGCAACCACTGTGGCCCCTGTAACCACTGTGGTTCCTGCAACCATTGTGGTTCCTGCAACCACTGTGGTTCCTGCAACCACTGTGGCCCCTGTAACCACTGTGGTTCCTGCAACCACTGTGGCCCCTGCAACCACTGTGGTTCCTGCAACCACTGTGGTTCCTGCAACCACTGTGGTTCCTGCAACCACTGTGGTTCCTGCAACCACTGTGGTTCCTGCAACCACTGTGGTTCCTGCAACCACTGTGGTTCCTGCAACCACTGTTTCCTGCAACCACTGTGGTTCCTGCAACCACTGTGGTTCCTGCAACCACTGTGGTTCCTGCAACCACTGTGGTTCCTGCAACCACTGTGGCCCCTGCAACCATTGTGGTTCCTGTAACCACTGTCACTGTGGCCCCTGCAACCACTGTCTCCTGCAACCACTGTGGTTCCTGTAACCACTGTGGGCCCTGTAACCACTGTGGGCCCTGTAACCACTGTGAGCCCTGTAACCACCGTGGGCCCTGTAATCACTTGGGCCCTGTAACCACTGTAGGCCCTGTAATCACTTGGGCCCCTGCAGCGAATATGCCTCCTGCAGTCACAGGGTGTTTACATTTGATGGGTATCAAGGGCTCTTGTATCCCCGGCGTAAGGTCAGACTTCCCTGATGATCTAGTAAAGAAAGTTGTTTATGGTAGCGCTGCAGGTCCACAACCACCACAGTCCAGCTGATCCCACACTTCTACCAGGACGCTCTCCAACATCCTGGTAGCAGACTCAAGAGTCGTGGCTCAATGATGTTGATAATGCTATGTAACTGTACCCAGGGGCCCACATGTTCTTAAGCTTATTCAACACTATCTTCCACATCTAAATCATCCATGCGGCAGGTTATGAGGTCCCATCATCCATGCGGCAGGTTATGAGGTCCCATCATCCATGCGGCAGGTTATGAGGTCCCATCATCCATGCGGCAGGTTATGAGGTCCCATCATCCATGCGGCAGGTTATGAGGTCCCATCATCCATGCGGCAGGTTATGAGGTCCCATCATCCATGCGGCAGGTTATGAGGTCCCATCATCCATGCGGCAGGTTATGAGGTCCCATCATCCATTCGGCAGGTTATGAGGTCCCATCATCCATGCGGCAGGTTATGAGGTCCCATCATCCATGTGGAAGACGGCAGCTTGTGGCAGACAGTGGTCACTAATATAATGAGGAGTGAAGGAGAGGTGGTGTGTGGTGACAATAGGGCAAGTAATGCTTTAACCATGATAGTCTACCACCATGAGTGTAGTCTACCACCATAAGTGTAGTCTACCACCACGAGAGTAGTCTTCTCAAAGAGCAACTAAGGAATCTCATCAAGGGAGAGCATGCCAGCAGCACCCTAAACACTGATAACATTCAGCACATAATGTTTGAAGTGGAGTTGTAACGGGATATTCTCAACTCTCTGCCAAAACATTCTCTAACTTTTTTTCTATGGTATTACTGTCCCTAACTTAAGTTATAAGTTCTCTTCAGTCACCTGTACAGCGAAGCTATAATTGTCACATGGTGTCAATGCTGGCGTGTGTTTCATGCAGTAGTGTTGAGCGAGGCTTCCTTACATCCACCTCGTGTTTCATGCAGTAGTGTTGAGCGAGGCTTCCATACATCCACCTCATGTTTCATGCAGTAGTGTTGAGCGAGGCTTCCTTACATCCACCTCGTGTTTCACACAGTAGTGTTGAGCGAGGCTTCCTTACATCCACCTCGTGTTTCACCCAGTAGTGTTGAGCGAGGCTTCCTTACATCCACCTCGTGTTTCATCCAGTAGTGTTGAGCGAGGCTTCCTTACATCCACCTCGTGTTTCACCCAGTAGCGTTGAGCGAGGCTTCCTTACATCCACCTCGTGTTTCATCCAGTAGTGTTGAGCGAGGCTTCCTTACATCCACCTCGTGTTTCACCCAGTAGTGTTGAGCGAGGCTTCCTTACATCCACCTCGTGTTTCACCCAGTAGTGTTGAGCGAGGCTTCCTTACATCCACCTCGTGTTTCACCCAGTAGCGTTGAGCGAGGCTTCCTTACATGCACCTCGTGTTTCATCCAGTAGTGTTGAGCGAAGCTTCCTTACATCCACCTCATGTTTCCCCCAGTAGTGTTGAGCGAGGCTTCCTTACATCCACCTCATGTTTCACACAGTAGTGTTGTGCGTGGCTTCCTTACATCCACCTCATGTTTCACCCAGTAGTGTTGAGCGAGGCTTCCTTACATCCACCTCGTGTTTCACCCAGTAGTGTTGAGCGAGGCTTCCTTACATCCACCTCGTGTTTCATCCAGTAGTGTTGAGCGAGGCTTCCTTACATCCACCTCATGTTTCACCCAGTAGTGTTGAGCGAGGCTTCCTTACATCCACCTCATGTTTCACCCAGTAGTGTTGTGTGAGGCTTCCTTACATCCACCTCGTGTTTCATGCAGTAGTGTTGAACGAGGCTTCCTTACATCCACCTCGTGTTTCACCCAGTAGTGTTGTGCGAGGCTTCCTTACATTCACCTCATGTTTCACACAGTAGTGTTGAGCGTGGCTTCCTTACATCCACCTCGTGTTTCACCAAGTAGTGTTGAGCGTGGCTTCCTAACATCCACCTCGTGTTTCACCCAGTAGCGTTGAGCGAGGCTTCCTTACATCCACCTCGTGTTTCATCCAGTAGTGTTGAGCGAGGCTTCCTTACATCCACCTCGTGTTTCATGCAGTAGTGTTGAGCGAGGCTTCCTTACATCCACCTCGTGTTTCACCCAGTAGTGTTGAGCGAGGCTTCCTTACATCCACCTCGTGTTTCACCCAGTAGTGTTGAGCGAGGCTTCCTTACATCCACCTCGTGTTTCATCCAGTAGTGTTGAGCGAGGCTTCCTTACATCCACCTCATGTTTCACACAGTAGTGTTGTGCGAGGCTTCCTTACATCCACCTCGTGTTTCATACAGTAGTGTTGAGCGAGGCTTCCTTACATCCACCTCATGTTTCATCCAGTAGTGTTGAGCGAGGCTTCCTTACATCCACCTCGTGTTTCATGCAGTAGTGTTGAGCGAGGCTTCCTTACATCCACCTCATGTTTCATGCAGTAGTGTTGAGCGAGGGTTCCTTACATCCACCTCATGTTTCATCCAGTAGTGTTGAGCGAGGCTTCCTTACATCCACCTCATGTTTCATCCAGTAGTGTTGATCGAGGCTTCCTTACATCCACCTCATGTTTCATGCAGTAGTGTTGAGCGAGGCTTCTTTACATCCACCTCGTGTTTCATGCAGTAGTGTTGTGCGAGGCTTCCTTACATCCACCTCATGTTTCACCCAGTAGTGTTGAGCGAGGCTTCCTTACATCCACCTCGTGTTTCATGCAGTAGTGTTGAGCGTGGTTTCCTTACATCCACCTCGTGTTTCACCCAGTAGTGTTGAGCGAGGCTTCCTTACATCCACCTCGTGTTTCATGGAGTAGTGTTGAGCGAGGCTTCCTTACATCCACCTCGTGTTTCATGCAGTAGTGTTGAGCGAGGCTTCCTTACATCCACCTCGTGTTTCATGCAGTAATGTTGAGCGAGGTTTCCTTACATCCACCTCATGTTTCACCCAGTAGTGTTGAGCGAGGCTTCCTTACATCCACCTCGTGTTTCATGCAGTAGTGTTGAGCGAGGCTTCCTTACATCCACCACGTGTTTCATGCAGTAGTGTTGAGCGAGGCTTCCTTACATCCACCTCATGTTTCACCCAGTAGTGTTGAGCGAGACTTCCTTACATCCACCTCGTGTTTCATGCAGTAGTGTTGAGCGAGGCTTCCTTACATCCACCTCGTGTTTCACCCAGTAGTGTTGAGCGAGGCTTCCTTACATCCACCTCGTGTTTCACCAAGTAGTGTTGAGCGAGGCTTCCTTACATCCACCTCGTGTTTCACCCAGTAGTGTTGAGCGAGGCTTCCTTACATCCACCTCATGTTTCACCCAGTAGTGTTGAGCGAGGCTTCCTTACATCCACCTCATGTTTCATGCAGTAGTGTTAAGCGAGGCTTACTTACATCCACCTCGTGTTTCACCCAGTAGTGTTGAGCGAGGCTTCCTTACATCCACCTCGTGTTTCATGCAGTAGTGTTGAGCGAGGCTTCCTTACATCCACCTCGTGTTTCACCCAGTAGTGTTGAGCGAGGCTTCCTTACATCCACCTCGTGTTTCACCCAGTAGTGTTGAGCGAGGCTTCCTTACATCCACCTCATGTTTCACCCAGTAGTGTTGAGCGAGGCTTCCTTACATCCACCTCATGTTTCACCCAGTAGTGTTGAGCGAGGCTTCCTTACATCCACCTCGTGTTTCACCCAGTAGTGTTGAGCGAGGCTTCCTTACATCCACCTCATGTTTCACCCAGTAGTGTTGAGCGAGGCTTCCTTACATCCACCTCATGTTTCACCCAGTAGTGTTGAGCGAGGCTTCCTTACATCCACCTCGTGTTTCATGCAGTAGTGTTGAGCGAGGCTTCCTTACATCCACCTCGTGTTTCAACACATACTGTACATGTGTAAGGACTAGGTATTTTTATTATATAGACGTTTCGCCCACCAGTGGTTTTATCAATACATGGACAGAACCAGAAGAGTGAAGAGGTAGAAGTAGTTATCAGTGGGTCAAATATAGCAGCTGGTGTTCAGTACAGCAGTCTTGATAACACAGTCTTGATAACACAGTCTTGATAACACAGTCTTGATAACACAGTCTTGATAACACAGAGTGTACAATGTCACTACAATAGTGACATATACCACTGTAGTTTTATAAGAGTACTATAAACAAGCACAGTGTTTACTCTCAGTGTTTAAGCCAGCTCACAACACACGACGACACTTTTAGTACCAAGGTTCTGATAAATTTCCAGTTTCTTACACTTTGATGACAGGAACCTGGCTCAGTGGCTTCCTAAATTTTGGTGTAACTTTTTTTCAGAAGAGATACTTTAATCATTCGCTCTTGCTGATTGGTATTATATACTCGGCGTTTTTCTTTTCCCTGCGCCTGTTTCTTGTTCTTGTTCTCTCGTTCTCTGTCTCTCTTTCTCTTTAATTTTTTATTATATTTTTCAACTAAAGTTTCTATTTTTTATAGTTTGTTTTCCATTTTTTTCCAAACTCAAACTGCTCTTTTTAATTACCTTAATGTTGCGATTTTTGGGGGTTTTCTAATTTGGTGGGGAGGGGATCCAACAGGGGCCTCAACTTCTCCTGGTTGCCCTGGGGTTATTTTGCGCCTTTCGAATTTGGTGGCGGGGTCCTACTGGGGCCCCAACTCCTCCTGGTTCCCCTGGTTTTTTATTTGGGCATTTCGAATTTGGTGGGGGATCCTACGGGGGCCTCAACTCCTCCTGGTTCCCCTGGGGGGTTTTAAGCCTTTCGAATCTAGTGAGGGGGTCCTAGGGAGGCCTCAACTCCTCCTGGTTCCCCTGGGAGGTTTTAAGCCTTTCGAATTTAGTGAGGGGGTCCTAGGGGAGCCTCAACTCCTCCTGGTTCCCCTTGTTTTTTATTTGGGCATTTCGAATTTGGTGGGGGGTCCTACGGGGGCCTCAACTCCTCCTGGTTTCCGTGTTTTTGGGGGTTTCGAATTTGGTGGGGGTCCTAGGGGGCCTCAACTCCTGGTTCTCCTGGTTTTTTTTTTGGGTTTTCGAATTTGGGGGCTCCTAGAGGGGCCCCAACTCCTCCTGGTTCCCCGGAGGTTTTTTTTTGGGGTTTTCGAATTTGGTGGGGGGTCCTAGGGGGGCCTCAACTCCTGGTTCCCCTAAGGGGTTTTTTTGGGTTTTCAAATTTGGTAGGAGGGTCCTACGGGGGCGTCAACTCCTCCTTGTTCCTCTGGGGGGGTTTTGGGCCTTTTGAATTTGGTAAGGGGGGTCCTAGGGGGGCCTGAACTCCTATCTGTTCCCCATGGGGGGTTTTTGGGTTTTCGAATTTTGAGGGGGGTCCTAGGGGAGCATCAACTCCTATTTGTTCCCCTGGGTTATTTGGGGTTTTCGAATTTGGTGAGGGGGTCCCAGGGAGGCCTCAACTCCTGGTTCCCCTCGGGGTTTTTTGGGGTTTTCGAATTTGGTGGGGGGTCCTAGGGGGGCCTCAGCTCCTAGTTTTCCTGTTTTTATTTTGGGTTTTCTAATTTGGTGGGGGGGGTCCTACGGGGGCTTCAACTCCTCCTGGTTCCCCTTGGGGCGTTTTTGGGTTTTCAAATTTGGTGAGGGGGGTCCTAGGGGGGCGTCAACTCCTCCTGGTTCCCTTGGTTTTTTTTTGGGTTTTCGAATTTGGTGGGGGTCCTGGGGGGCGTCAACTCCTCCTGATTTCCCTGGGGTGGTTTTTGGGTTTTCGAATTTGGTGGGGGTCCTAGGGGGGCCACAACTCCTCCTGGTTCCCCTGGGGTTTTTTGGCCCTTTCGAATTTGGTGGGGGTTCCTAGGGGGGCCTCATGTCCTCCTGGTTCCGCTGACGGGGGTTTTAAACCTTTCAAATTTGGTGGGGGGTCCTTGGGGGGCTACAACTCCTCCTGGTTCCCCTGGGGGTGGTTTTAGGCTTTTCGAATTTGGTGGGGGGTCCTAGGGGGGCCTCAAATCCTCCTGCTTCCCCTGGAGGGGTTTTGGGTTTTCGAATTTCGTGGGGGGGTCCTAGGGGGGCCTCAACTCCTCCTGGTTCCCCTGGGTTTTTTTTTTGGGTATTCGAATTTAGTGGGGGGTAATACGGGGGCCTCAACTCTTCCTGATTGTCTTGGGGTTATTTTGGGCCTTTCGAATTTGGTAGCGGGGTCCTACGGGGGCCTCAACTACTCCTGGTTCCCCTGTTTTTTTTTTTGGGGTATTCAAATTTAGTGGGGGGTAATAGGGAGGGCCTCAACTCCTCCTGGTTGCCCTGTGGGGGTTTGGGCCTTTCGAATTTGGTAAGGAGGTTCTACGGGGGCTTCAACTCCTCCAGGTTTCCCTGGGTTTTTTTGGGGGGTTTTCGAATTTGGTAGGGGGGTCTAGGGGGCCACAACTCCTCCTGGTTCCCCTGGGAATGTTTGGGACTTTCGAATTTGGTGGGGGGTTATAAAAGGGCCTCAACTTTTCCTTGTTCCCTGGGGGTTGGGTACTACTCCTGGTTCTCCTCAGGTTTTTTGGGTTTTGAATTTCGTGGGTGGGGGTCATACGAGGCCTCAACTTTTCCTGGTTCCCTTGGTTTTTTGGTGGGTTTTCGAATTTGGTGGGGGTCCTAGGGGGGCCTCAACTTCCTCTGGTTCCCCTGTGGGGTTTTCGGTCTTTCAAATTTGGTGGGGGGGTCCTAGGGGGCCTCAACTCCTCCTGGTTCCCTTGAGGGGGTTTTAAGCCTTTCGAATTTGGGGGGTTCTAGAGGAGAGTCAACTCCTCCTGGTTCCCTGGTTTTTGGGTTTTCAAATTTGGTGGTGGGGGTGCTAAAGGGGCCCCAACTCCTCCTGGTTCCCAGAGGGTTTTGGGGTTTTCGAATTTGGTAGGAGGGTCCTAGGGGGGCCTCAACTCCTCCTGGTTCCGCTGGGGGGGTTTTGGGCCTTTCGAATTTGGTGGGGGGTCCTTGGGGGTCCTCAACTCTTCCTGGTTCCCCTGGGAAGATTTGGGACTTTCGAATTTGGTGGGGGGGTCCTAAAAGGGCCTCAACTTTTCCTGGTTCCCCTGGGGGGGTTTGGGTTTTCGAATTAAGTGGGGTCCTAGGGGAGCATCAACTCCTATTTGTTCCCCTGGGTTTTTGGGGGTTTAAGAATTTGGTGGGGTCCTAGGGGCCTCAACTCCTAGTTTTCCTGTTTTTTGTGGGGTTTTCTAATTTGGTGGTGGGGGGGTCCTAGTGGGGCCTCAACTCCTCCTAGGGGGTCTCAACTCCTACTAGTTTTCCTGTTTTTTGTTTTCTAATTTGGTGGGGGGTCCTATGGGGCCTCAACTCCTCCTGGTTCCCCTGGGGCGTTTTGGGTTTTCGAATTTGGTGGGGGTCCTAGGGGGCCTCAACTACTACTGGTTGCCCTGGGGGTTTTGGGGCTTTCGAATTTGGTGGGGGAGTCCTATGGGTGCCTCAACTCCTCCTGGTTCCCCTGGTTTTTTTTTTTTGGGGTTTTCGAATTTGGTGGGGGGTCCTAGGGGGCCTCAACTTTTCCTGGTTCCCCTGGTTTTTTGGGTTTCGAATTTGATGGGGGTTCTAGGGGCCTCAACTCCTGATTCCCCTGGGGTGGTTTTTGGGTTTTCGAATTTGGTGGGGGGTCCTAGGGGGGCCACAACTCCTCCTGGTTCCCCTGGGGGGTTTTGGGCCTTTCGAATTTTGTGGGGGGACCTAGGGGGGCCTCATGTCCTCCTGGTTCCGCTGAGGGGGGTTTTAAACCTTTCAAATTTAGTGGGGGGTCCTAGGGGGGCCACAACTCCTCCTGGTTCCCCTGGGGTGGTTTAGGCCTTTCGAATTTGGTGGGCGGGTCCTACGGGGGCCTCAACTCCTCCTGGTTGCCCTGGGGGGTTTTGGGGCTACGGGGGTCTCAACTCCTACTAGTTTTCCTGTTTTTTTTTTTTTAGGTTTTCTAATTTGGTGGGAGGGGGGTCCTATGGGGGCCTCAACTCCTCCTGGTTCCCCTTGGGTCGTTTTTAGGTTTTCGAATTTGGTGGAGGGTCCTAGGGGGCCTCAACTACTCCTGGTTGCCCTGGGGGGTTTTGGGGTTTCGAATTTGGTGGGGGTGTCCTACGGGTGCCTCAACTCCTCCTGGTTCCCCTGGGGATTTTGGGTTTTCGAATTTGGTGGGGGGTCCTAGGGTGGCCTCAACTCCTCCTGGTTCCCCTGGTTTTTTTGGGTTTTCGAATTTGGTAGGGGGTCCTAGGGGGGCCTCAACTCCTCCTTGTTCCCCTCGGGAGGGGGGTTTGAGCCTTTCAATTTGGTGGGGGTGGTCTTTAGAGGCCTCAACTCCTGGTTCCCCTCGTTTTTTTGGGGGGGTTTTCTAATTTGGTGGGGAGGGGGTCCTACAGGGGCCTCAACTCCTCCTGGTTGCCCTGGGGTTATTTTGGGCTTTTCGAATTTGGTGGCGGGGTCCTACGGGGGCCTCAACTCCTCCTGGTTCCCCTGGGTTTTTTTTTGGGTATTCAAATTTAGTGGGGGGAAATAGGGGGGCCTCAACTCCTCCTGGTTGCCCTGTCAGGGTTTGGGCCTTTCGAATTTGGTAAGGGGGTTCTACGGGGGCCTCAACTCCTCCAGGTTCCCCTGGTTTTTTTTTGGGTTTTCGAATTTGGTTGGGGGGGTCCTAGGGGGGCCACAACTCCTCCTGGTTCCCCTGGGGGGTTTTAAGCCTTTCGAATTTGGTGAGGGGTCCTAGGGGGCCTCAACTCCTCGTTCCCCTGGGTTTTTTTTTTGGGCATTTCGAATTTGGTGGAAGGTCCTACGGGGGCCTCAACTCCTCCTGGTTTCCGTGGGTTTTTTTGGGGGTTTTCGAATTTGGTGGGGAGGGTCCTAGGGGGGCCTCAACTCCTGGTTCTCCTGGGGGGTTTTTGGGTTTTCGAATTTGGTGGGTGTCCTAGAGAGGCCCCAACTCCTCCTGGTTCGCCGGAGGGTTTTTTTTGGGCCTTTCGAATTTGGTAAGGGGGGTCCTAGGGGGGCCTCAACTCCTCCTGGTTCCCCTGGGTTTTTTTTTGGGGTATTCGAATTTAGTGGGGGGTAATACGGGGGCCTCAACTCTTCCTGATTGTCTTGGGGTTATTTTGGGCCTTTCGAATTTGGTAGCGGGGTCCTACGGGGGCCTCAACTACTCCTGGTTCCCCTGGTTTTTTTTTTGGGGTATTCAAATTTAGTGGGGGTAATAGGGGGCCTCAACTCCTCCTGGTTGCCCTGTGGGGGTTTGGGCCTTTCGAATTTGGTAAGGAGGTTCTACGGGGGCTTCAACTCCTCCAGGTTTCCCTGGTTTTTTTGGGGGTTTTCGAATTTGGTAGGGGGTCCTAGGGGGCCACAACTCCTCCTGGTTCCCCTGGGAATGTTTGGGACTTTCGAATTTGGTGGGGGGTTATAAAGGGCCTCAACTTTTCCTGGTTCCCCTGGGGGTTTGGGTTTTCGAATTATGTGGGGTCCTAGGGGAGCATCAACTCCTACTTGTTCCCTGGGTTTTTTGGGGGTTTAGGAATTTGGTTGGGGGTCCTAGGGGGTCCTCAACTCCTACTAGGGGGTCTCAACTCCTACTAGTTTTCCTGGTTTTTTTTTTTTAGGTTTTCTAATTTGGTGTGGGGGGGGGTCCTATGGGGGCCTCAACTCCTCCTGGTTCCCCTTGGGGCGTTTTTGGGTTTTCGAATTTGGTCTGGGGTCCTAGGGGGGCCTCAACTACTCCTGGTTGCCCTGGGGGGTTTTGGGGCTTTCGAATTTGGTGGGGGTGTCCAACGGGTGCCTCAACTCCTCCTGGTTTCCTGGGTTTTTTTGGTTTTCGAATTTGGTGGGGGGTCTAAGGGGGGCCTCAACTCCTGGTTCCCCTGGGGGGGTTTGAGCCTTTCGAATTTGGTAGGGGGGTCTATGGGGGCCTCAACTCCTGGTTCCCCTCGTTTTTTTGGGGGTTTTTCTAATTTGGTGGGGAGGGGGTCCTACAGGGGCCTCAACTCCTCCTGGTTGCCCTGGGGTTATTTTGAGCCTTTCGAATTTGGTGGCGGGGTCCTACGGGGGCCTCAACTCCTCCTGGTTCCCCTGGGTTTTTTTGGGTATTCGAATTTAGTGGGGGTAATAGGGGGCCTAATCTCCTATAGGTTCCCTGGTTTTTTGGGGGTTTTCGAATTTGGTGGGGGGGTCCTAGGGGGCCACAACTCCTCATGGTTCCCCTGGGGGGTTTTAAGCCTTTCAAATTTGGTGAGAGGGTCCTAGGGGGCCTCAACTCCTCCTGGTTCCCCTGGTTTTTTTTGGCATTTCGAATTTGGTGGGGGGGTTGCTGGTTTTCACAGCAGTCTCCTGGACCTTCTTCAACTTCAGCTTCGTCCCTTCAGATTCGACTAGCATCCATTCATTGGTCTGATCATCGGCGACATTGTTCCGGTGATAATCCTATCTCTCCATCCATCCTCTTGATCTTTAACTTTGTCCCATGCATTCCAGCCACTGTCCAGGTTCCTTTCTTGGCTTGAGGATTCTCAACAGGAGGATTACTACGAATCCTCTTGTTTTCCTCAGTCAGTCGCTGTATCTCAAGCTTAGCTACCCTCAGTTCTTCCTTCAGCTGCTGGTAGAGTAGCTCAAGAGAGGACATCTTGTTCAGATTCACAGAGAGCACACAAGACACGTCTTCACTGAGTTAAAATAGCTAGGAATACTTTTTACAATCCCAAAAGGGACAACCAACCTTATTCAACCAAAAATATGTTGGTTCTCCCTTACCATGAAAACTCGGTTGATATGCCTTCCTTTCTTAAGAATTTTAATATCAAAGTTGTATTTAAAAATCTTGATACAGTAAAAAGACTTTTGATAAAAAATTCCCCCCAAAATGCTGATGGATGTGTCTATAAGATTCCCTGTAAAATATGCGATAAAGTTTATTATGGTCAAACTGGTAAAAGTCTTGAACTAAGATTAAAACAACATATTTATTCATGTGAGAGATTTTAACCATCCAATTGATTTTCAAAATGCTGAGAAGGTTGTATCAAGCAAGTCCATGGTTGAGAGGAATATAATAGAATCATGTTTCATTAAAAGCAGTTTTGAAAATAATATGAATATTTCTTTTGGTTTATATAAATTGGATTCTTTTATAATTAATAAAATTTGGGAAGAATTTAATGATAAATTGGACTAATCTTAATTCTTGGGAAGAGTTACAGGTCCTTTCTTATTTTCCTCTTCACAGAGTCGTGCGATGTTACGCTACTGTGAGGTGTAGTCTTTGGAAATAAATGGTATAAAATACCGACACAATGGAAAAATAAACACATAAGCAGTATAATGTGATCCTTTATTGACAACGTTTCGCCCACGCAGTGCTTTATCGAGTCACAGACAGATCTACCTGGAAAATGAGCAACATGGAGATATATATAGGGTACAATCAGGTGGAGAATGCTGGGTCAGGTGTGTCTTAAAAGTAGTGTGATAGTTAAAAACATAGTGTGACTTAAAGGACCTGCAGTGTACCATTCTTGAGTTCTAGGTGGGATAGCGTTGAAGAAGTTTCTTGGCAATAGGTTCAGCTATGTTGTAGAAGCCGTTGTTCTGGTTGAAGTTGTTGGATATACAGATGAGTGATGATTCTAGGATTCTTCGGTATTGCGTGTTGTCTTCTTTGGGGATGAGTCTTGCGTTTCTGTAGTTGATTAAATGGTTGTGTAAATTTCGGTGTTGAACACAGGCATTTCTTGAGTCGTCAGATCTGCCTGCGTACTGGTGTTCTGAAATGCGTGTTTGTAGGTCTCTGGATGTTTCGCCAACGTATAATTTGCTGCAGCCATTACAAGGGATTGTGTATACCCCTGCCGTGGATTGAAGCTTTTCCTGTCTGTTACTGGTAATGTCCTTGATGGTGGTGGATGTGGAGGTGGATACTCGGAATGAGGTATTAGAAAAAATGTTGGAAACTTGTTTGGAAATGGAGTTGGTGGGAAGGACTATGTATCTCTTCTCAGCAGTGTCTTCTCTGGGTGTGTTGAAGATGTTTAACGTAGAACTTAGCCATACAGATTGCGAGAAGGACTTGGGGGTGATGGTAAGCAGCAACCTTAAACCAAGACAGCAATGCCTAAGCGTACGTAATAAGGCAAATAGATTACTGGGATTTATATCAAGAAGTGTTAGCAACAGAAGTCCAGAGGTTATATTACAGCTTTATACATCATTAGTAAGGCCTCACCTAGATTACGCAGCTCAGTTCTGGTCTCCATATTACAGAATGGACATAAATTCGTTAGAAAACATTCAGCGTAGAATGACTAAATTAATACATAGCATTAGAAATCTTCCTTACGAAGAAAGATTGAAGACCCTTAAATTACATTCACTTGTAAGACGTAGAATGAGGGAGACATGATCGAGGTATACAAGTGGAAAATAGGTATTAACAAAGGGGATATAAATAAGGTCTTGAGGTATCTCTCCAAGAGAACCCGCAATAATGGATTCAAGTTAGATAAGTTTAGATTTAGAAAGGATATAGGAAAGTATTGGTTTGGAAATAGGGTAGTTGATGAGTGGAACAGTCTGCCTAGTAGGGTTATTGAAGCTAGGACCTTGGGTAGTTTTAAATTTAGGTTGGATAAATTCATGAGTGAGAGGGGTTGGATTTGAGTGGGAATTGCACATGAGTAAATAAAATTATCAAATCTTATTTCTTGGGTAGCATTGAAAGTTGGGTTGAACAAGTGTTCTGTTGGTGGGATGGAATGTGAAGGACTTGCCTAGTATGGGCCAACAGGCCTGCTGCAGTGTTCCTCCTTTCTTATGTTCTTATGTTCTTAATGCCCGTCGTCTGCAGTCTCTAATGAAGTGACGAGAATAGTGAAGTTTGGAAAAAACTTGTTCAATGAGGGAGCATTCTTCTTCAAGGAACTCACTGCTGCAGATTCTGAGTGCGCGCAGGAAAAAGCCTATTATTACACCACGTTTAATTTTGGTGTCGTGGTGAGAGTAGAAGTGGAGAAGATCGTGTTGATTGGTAGGTTTTCGATAGACTTTAAAACGAAGTTCATGGTCAGCTTTGCAGAGAAGAACATCAAGGAAAGGAAGAGTGTTGTCGACTTCTTCTTCTAGTGTAAACTGGATTGATGGCTCAACCTGGTTGAGTTCGTGTTGGAGAGCTTGAACGTTGAAGCGTCTGGGAGTTATGATGAGAATGTCGTTGTTGTTGAATGTTGTTGTTGCTCATTTTCCAGGTAGATCTGTCTGTGACTCGATAAAGCCCACTGCGTGGGCGAAACGTTGTCAATAAAGGATCACATTATACTGCTTATGTGTTTATTTTTCCATGGATCGAGTCATGGCTCACCAATAGGAAGCAGACGGTGTGCATTAATGGGGTTAAATCTGAGTGGGGATCTGTAACAAGTGGCGTTCCACAGGGATCGGTTTTGGGCCCGTTGTTGTTTATAATATATATAAATGACCTTGACGAGGGAATTACTAGTGATATGAGCAAATTCGCTGATGACACGAAGATAGGTAGGATAATCGATTCAGACGTAGATGTCACGGAACTTCAGGAGGATTTAGACAAACTCAATTCCTGGTCAGAAAAATGGCAGATGCAGTTCAATGTAGATAAATGCAAAGTTCTAAAGCTCGGGAATGTTCATAACCCTAGCACCTTCCAGCTTAATAATGCTGAACTCAGCCGTACAGAATGCGAAAAGGATCTGGGGGTTATGGTAAGCAGCAACCTCAAACCATGTCAGCAATGCCTAAGCGTAAGAAATAAAGCAAATAGATTACTGTGGAAATAAATGGTATAAAATACCGACACAATGGAAAAATAAACACATAAGCAGTATAATGTGATCCTTTATTGACAACGTTTCGCCCACGCAGTGGGCTTTATCGAGTCACAGACAGATCTGTCTGTGACTCGATAAAGCCCACTGCGTGGGCGAAACGTTGTCAATAAAGGATCACATTATACTGCTTATGTGTTTATTTTTCCAAATAGATTACTGGGATTTATATCAAGAAGTGTAAGCAACAGAAGTCCAGCGGTTATATTACAGCTTTATACATCATTAGTAAGGCCTCACCTAGATTATGCAGCTCAGTTCTGGTCTCCATTTTACAGAATGGATATAAATTCGTTAGAAAACATTCAGCGACGAATGACAAAGTTAATTCATAGCATTAGAAATCTTCCGTATGAAGAAAGATTGAAGACCCTTAAATTACATTCACTTGTAAGACGAAGAATGAGGGAGACATGATCGAGGTATATAAGTGGAAGATGGGTATTAATAAGGGGATATAAATAAGGTCTTGAGGATATCTCTCCAGAGAGAACCCGCAATAATGGATTCAAATTGGATAAGTTTAGATTTAGAAAGGATATAGGAAAATATTGGTTTGGAAATAGGGTAGTTGATGAGTGGAACAGTCTGCCTAGTAGGGTCATTGAAGCTATGACCTTGGGTAGTTTCAAATTTAGGTTGGATAAATTCATGAGTGAGAGGGGTTGGATTTGAGTGGGACTCGCACTTGAGTTAATAGAATCTTCAAAGCTTATTTCTTGGGTAGAATTGAAAATTAGGTTGGGCAATTATTCTGTTAGTGGGATGGATTGTGAAGGACCTGCCTAGTATGGGCCAACAGGCCTGCTGCAGTGTTCCTCCTTTCTTATATTCTTATGAGAGAAAGGGGTTGGATATGAGAGAAAGGGGTTGGATATGAGAGAAAGGGGTTGGATTTGAGTGGGAATTGCACATGAGTAAATAAAATTATCAAAGCTTATTTCTTGGATAGCATTGAAAATTAGGTTGAACAAATATTCTGTTAGTGGGATGAAATGTGAAGGACCTGCCTAGAATGGGCCAACAGGCCTGCTGCAGTGTTCCTCCTTTCTTATGTTCTTATGTTCTTATGTAACATAACGAAGCCAGGTGACAGAAGAGGGAATAATAGTGGAAAATCGCTCGGCTTCCAAATGTTCCATATACAGGTTCGCAAGGACGGCACTAAGTGGCGATCCCATGGGTAGTCAAAAGTTTGCTGAAAGAGTTGGTTTTCGAAAGAGAAACATGTAAAGCCCACACATAGTTCAACAAGGTCGATGAAATCGCTGGCTGGAAGAGGAAGATCAAGCGAGTCGTCAATTTTCCTGCGCAAGAGATCGATAGCTTGTGTAGTAGGTACTTTGGTGAATAGGGATGTTACATCAAGGCTGGAGAGTTTCTTGTTTCTGATGTTGATGTTGCGAATGCGATTGAGAAGGTCACCAGAGTGTTTGAGATGTGCTGGACTGATGGTGCCCAAAGTACCTACTACACAAGCTATCGATCTCTTGCGCAGGAAAATTGACGACTCGCTTGATCTTCCTCTTCCAGCCAGCGATTTCATCGACCTTGTTGAACTATGTGTGGGCTTTACATGTTTCTCTTTCGAAAACCAACTCTTTCAGCAAACTTTTGGACTACCCATGGGATCGCCACTTAGTGCCGTCCTTGCGAACCTATATATGGAACATTTGGAAGCCGAGCGATTTTCCACTATTATTCCCTCTTCTGTCACCTGGCTTCGTTATGTTGACGACATTCTCATCATAACTCCCAGACGCTTCAACGTTCAAGCTCTCCAACACGAACTCAACCAGGTTGCGCCATCAATCCAGTTTACACTAGAAGAAGAAGTCGACAACACTCTTCCTTTCCTTGATGTTCTTCTCTGCAAAGCTGACCATGAACTTCGTTTTAAAGTCTATCGAAAACCTACCAATCAACACGATCTTCTCCACTTCTACTCTCACCACGACACCAAAAATATTAAACGTGGTGTAATTATAGGCTTTTCCTGCGCGACTCAGAATCTGCATCAGTGAGTTCCTTGAAGAAGAATGCTCCCTCATTGAACAAGTTTTTTCCAAACTTCACTATTCTCGTCACTTCATTAGAGACTGCAGACGACGGGCATTAAACATCTTCAACACACCCAGAGAAGACACTGCTGAGAAGAGATACATAGTCCTTCCCACCAACTCCATTTCCAAACAAGTTTCCAACATTTTTCTAAGACCTCATTCCAGTATCCACCTCCACATCCACCACCATCAAGGACATTACCAGTAACAGACAGGAAAAGCTTCAATCCACGGCAGGGTATACACAATCCCTTGTAATGGCTGCAGCAAATTATACGTTGGCGAAACATCCAGAGACCTACAAACACGCATTTCAGAACACCAGTACGCAGGCAGATCTGACGACTCAAGAAATGCCTGTGTTCAACACCGAAATTTACACAACCATTTAATCAACTACAGAAACGCAAGACTCATCGCCAAAGAAGACAACACGCAATACCGAAGAATCCTAGAATCATCACTCATCTGTATATCCAACAACTTCAACCAGAACAACGGCTTCTACAACATAGCTGAACCTATTGCCAAGAAACTTCTTCAACGCTATCCCACCTAGAACTCAAGAATGGTACACTGCAGGTCCTTTAAGTCACACTATGTTTTTAACTATCACACTACTTTTAAGACACACCTGACCCAGCATTCTCCACCTGACTGTACCCTATATATATCTCCATGTTGCTCATTTTCCAGGTAGATCTATCTGTGACTCGATAAAGCCACTGCGTGGGCGAAACGTTGTCAATAAAGGATCACATTATACTGCTTATGTGTTTATTTTTCCAGGTGTAGTCTTTGTTAGTGTGATGTGACTGTGAGGTGTAGTCTTGCCCTTATATAAGTCCTCTTGTCATGTTTCCTTTTATAGTTCCTTGATAATGTGAGTGGTCACGAAAGCACTTGGAATTCCTCCTCTTGCATATACATATATATATATATATATATATATATATATATATATATATATATATATATATATATATATATATCTGTCTCAGAAACATGCAAGATTTCAGGTACGTCTTGCTACTTCTACTTACACTTAGGTCACACTACGCAAACATGTACACGTTTATGTTTACACACTCATCTGAGTTTTCTTTGATTTTATCTTAATAGTTCTTGTTCTTATTGCTTTTCCTTTCATATCCATGGGGAGGTGGAATAAGAATCTTTCCTCCATAAGCCATGCGTGTTGTAAAAGTCAACTAAAATGCCGGGAACAATGGGCTAGTAACCCCTTTTCCTGTATAGCTTACTAAAAAGAAGAAGAAGAAAACCGTCAAAGTGGGATGTTTGAATGTGCGTGGATGTTGTGCGAATGATAAGAAAGAGATGATTGTAGATGTTATGAATGAAAAGAAGCTGAATGTCCTGGCTTTAAGTGAGACAAAGCTGAAGGGGGTAGGAGAGTTTCAGTGGGGAGAAATAAATGGGATTAGATCAGGGGTTTCAAATAGAGTTAGAGCTAAAGAAGGAGTGGCAATTATATTGAATAATCAGTTATGGCAGGTAAAGAAGGAATATAAATGTATAAATTCAAGGATTATGTGGAGTAAAATAAAGGTTGGATGTGAAAAGTGGGTTATAGTAAGTGTTTATGCACCTGGAGAAGAGAGAAGTGTAGAGGAGAGAGAGAGATTTTGGAAAATGTTGAGTGAGTGTGTGGGGAGTTTTGAACCAAGTGAGAGAGTAATTGTGTATGGGGATCTTAATGCTAAAGTGGGTAAAAATGTTGTGGAGGGAGTAGTAGGTAAATTTGGGGTGCCAGGGGTAAATGTAAATGGGGAACCATTAATTGAGCTATGTGTAGAAAGAGGTTTGGTAATAAGTAATACATATTTTATGAAAAAGAGGATAAATAAATATACAAGGTATGATATAGCACGTAAGGAAAGTAGTTTGTTGGATTATGTTTTGGTGGGTAAAAGGTTGATGAGTAGGCTTCAGGATGTACGTACATGTTTATAGAGGGGCAACGGATATATCAGATCATTATTTGATTGTAGCTACAGTTAGAGTAAAAGGTAGATGGGACAAAAGAAAATGGCAACAGCAAGTAAGAGAGAGGTAAAAGTGTATAAACTAAGGGAGGAGGAAGTTAGGGTGAGATATAAGCAACTATTGGCAGAAAAGTGGGCTAGTGCAAGTAGGAGTAGTGGGGGGGTTGAAGAGAGTTGGGATAGTTTTAAAAATGCAGTATTAGAATGTGGGACAGAAGTTTGTGGCTATAGGAGGGTGGGTGCAGGAGGAAAGAGGAGTGAGTGGTGGAATGAAGAAGTAAAGGGTGTGATAAAAGAGAAAAAGGTAGCTTATGAGAGGTTTTTACAAAACAGAAGTGTTAATAGAAGAACAGAGTATATGGAGAGTAAAAGTAAGGTGAAGAGAGTGCTGAGAGAGTGCAAAAGAAGAGCGGATGAAAGAATGGGAGAGGCTCTGTCAAGAAATTTTGCTGAAAACAAGAAAACATTTAGGAGTGAGATAAACAAGGTAAGAAAGCCTAGGGAACGAATGGATTTGTCAGTTAAAAACAGAGTAGGGGAGTTAGTAGATGGGGAGCTGGAGGTATTGGGTAGATGGCGGGAATATTTTGAGGAACTTTTAAATGTCGATGAAAAAAGGAGGCGGTAATTTCATGTACTGGCCAGGGAGGTACAACATCATTTAGGAGTGAAGAAGAGCAGGAAGCAGGATGTGAGTGTGGGGAGGTGCGTGAGGCATTACATAGAATGAAAGGGGGTAAAGCAGCTGGAATTGACGGAATCATAACAGAAATGTTAAAAGCAGGGGGGAGATATAGTGCTGGAGTGGTTGGTATT
Source organism: Cherax destructor (assembly GCA_009830355.1). Classification (NCBI taxonomy): domain Eukaryota; kingdom Metazoa; phylum Arthropoda; class Malacostraca; order Decapoda; family Parastacidae; genus Cherax; species Cherax destructor. Next base: position 94,982 of record WNWK01003790.1, read on the forward strand.
TTTGTTTAATAAATGTATGAAAGAGGGGAAGGTACCTAGGAATTGGCAGAGAGCATGTATAGTTCCTTTATATAAAGGGAAGGGGGATAAAAGAGAGTGTAAAAATTATAGGGGAATAAGTTTACTGAGTATACCAGGTAAAGTGTATGGCAGGGTTATTATTGAAAGAATTAGAGGTAAGACAGAGAGTAGGATTGCAGATGAGCAAGGAGGCTTTAGAGTGGGTAGGGGATGTGTAGATCAAGTGTTTACAGTGAAGCATATATGTGAACAGTATTTAAATATAGATAGGGAAGTTTTTATTGCATTTATGGATTTAGAAAAGGCATATGATAGAGTGGATAGGGGAGGAATGTGGCAAATGTTGCAAGTGTATGGAATATGTAGTAAGTTACTGAAGGCTGTAAAGAGTTTTATGAGGATAGTGAGGCTCAGGTTAGGGTGTGTAGGAGAGAGGAGATTACTTCCGGTAAAAGTAGGTCTTAGACAGGGATGTGTAATGTCACCATGGTTGTTTAATATATTTATAGATGGGGTTGTAAAGAAGTAAATGCTAGGGTGTTGGGGAGAGGGGTGGGATTAAATTATAGGAATTAAATGCAAATGGGAGTTGACACAGTTACTTTTTGCTGATGATACTGTGCTTATGGGAGATTCTAAAGAAAAATTGCAAAGGTCCACACGTAGATATACGTTCACCTGCGTACTGCTCCGAATATTTTGAAAAAAAAAATCTTTTATTTTTAAAAATGAAGAGCGCATTTTTATAAACAGGATAGGCTAAAAAAAAAAATTAGGGCCAGTACTTACCGAGATATAAGCCCGCCAATTTGGTGCTGGATGCTCACCTGACGGCAACATCAAGTCCTGCCGCTTAAGAACATAAGAAAGGAGGAACACTGCAGCAAGCCTGTTGGCCCATTCTAGGCAGGTCCTTCACATTCCATCCCACTAACAGAATATTTGTTCAACCTAATTTTCAATGCTACCCAAGAAATAAGCTTTGATAATTTTATTTACTCATGTGCAATTCCCACTCAAATCCAACCCCTTTCACTCATGAATTTATCCAACCTAAATTTAAAACTACCCAAGGTCCTTGCTTCAATAACCCTACTAGGCAGACTGTTCCACTCATCAACTACCCTATTTCCAAACCAATACTTTCCTATATCCTTTCTAAATCTAAACTTATCTAACTTGAATCCATTATTGTGGGTTCTCTCTTGGAGAGATACCCTCAAGACCTTATTTATATCCCCTTTGTTAATACCCATTTTCCACTTGTATACCTCGATCATGTCTCCCTCATTCTACGTCTTACAAGTGAATGTAATTTAAGGGTCTTCAATCTTTCTTCCTAAGGAAGATTTCTAATGCTATGTATTAATTTAGTCATTCTACGCTGAATGTTTTCTAACGAATTTATGTCCATTCTGTAATATGGAGACCAGAACTGAGCTGCGTAATCTAGGTGAGGCCTTACTAATGATATATAAAGCTGTAATATAACCTCTGGACTTCTGTTGCTAACACTTCTTGATATAAATCCCAGTAATCTATTTGCCTTATTACGTCGCTTAGGCATTGCTGTCTTGGTTTAAGGTTGCTGCTTACCATCACCCCCAAGTCCTTCTCGCAATCTGTATGGCTAAGTTCTACGTTATTTAACTTATAAGTGCTTGGGTTATGGACACTCCCGAGCTTTAGAACTTTGCATTTATCTACATTGAACTGCATCTGCCATTTTTCTGACCAGGAATTGAGTTTGTCTAAATCCTCCTGTAGTTCACTGACATCTACGTCTGAATCGATTATCCTACCTATCTTCGTGTCATCAGCGAATTTGCTCATATCACTAGAAATTCCCTCGTCAAGGTCATTTATATATATTATAAACAACAACGGGCCCAAACCGATCCCTGAGGAACGCCACTTGTTACAGATCCCCACTCGATTTAACCCCATTTATGCACACCCTCTGCTTCCTATTGGTGAGCCATGACTCGATCCATGACAACACTTTTCCCCCAATGCCAGTGAGCCCACTTTCTTTAACAGTCTCTGATGTGGTACTCTATCAAAAAGCCTTACTAAAATCCAAATAAACAATATCGAATTCTTTATCATTATCAACTGCCTCAAAAGCCTTACTGAAAAAAGTTAATAAATTAGTTAGGCAGGAACGGCCCCTGGTGAATCCATGCTGAGAATCATTAATCAAATTATGCCTATCGAGATGGCTTCTTATGTTATCAGCTATAATCGACTCTAGTAATTTGCCTACAATTGATGTTAGACTTATTGGGGGTAATTTGATGGTAACGACTTGTCCCCTGCTTTAAAAATAGGAATTACATTAGCCATCTTCCACGTATCCGGCCTTACACCTGTTTGAAGAGATTGGTTAAAAATGTTAGTTAAGGGTTCACAGAGTTCTATTTTGCATTCCTTAAGAACCCTTGAAAAAAGCTCATCAGGGCCTGGCGATTTATTTTGCTTCAAACGGTCTATCTGTTTGATAACCTTTTCGCTAGTGACTGTGATTCTACATAATTTATCTTCTTCAGGCCCACTAAAATACCTAATTCTTGGGATATTATTAGTGTCTTCCTGAGTGAAAACCGAGAGAAAATAATTATTAAAAATAGAGCACATTTCATTCTCTTTGTCAGTAAGATACCCATAATTATTTTTAAGGGGACCTATCTTATCTCTAACTTTTGTTCTATACACCTGGAAAAAACTTTTTGGGTTAGTTTTCGAATCCCTAGCAACTTTAATTTCGTAGTCCCGTTTAGCTTTTCTTATCCCTTTTAACGTCCTCTTAATGTCAATATACTGACTCATAAGATGACCCTCACTCTTTGATACGCCTATAAATTCCTTTCTTCTGCCCTAAAAGATATTTGAGCCTATTATTCATCCATTTTGGGTCATTTCTATTCGATCTAATTTCTTTATATGGGATAAATGTTATTTGGGCAGATGTATAGTGTTCAGAAAACTGTCATATTGATAGCTCTCTTCATTACCCCAGTCCACAGATGATAAGTGTTCTCTAAGTAAGTCTATTGTAATCTGCTAAGCGAAAATCTGGGACCGTTACTGAGTTATTCGTACTATGAAACTTCCATTCAATGCCAAAGGTAATTGATTTGTGGTCGCTTGCGCCGAGTTCCTCTGTAATTTCTAAATTATTAACAAGGGTTTCCTTGTTTGCCAGAACTAAGTCAAGCAGGTTATTTCCCTTGTAGGTTCTGTCACAAACTGCTTTAAAAACAATCTTGAACTACTTCTAAGAAGTCGTTAGATTCTAAATTCCCAGTCAAAAAATTCCAATCAATTTGACTAAAGTTGAAGTCACCCAGAATAACTACGTTATCGTGCATTGTGGCCTTAACAATTTCCTCCCATAGTAGTCTCCCTTGGTCCCTATCTAAGTTTGGGGACGGTATATCACACCTAAAATCAATTTTTCATGCCCCTCTGAAAATTCTATCCAGACAGACTCTGTATTTATTTCAGACTTTATTCCCTTTTTTTGCAACAGTTCAAGCGATCTCGGACATACAGTGCCCTCCACCCCTTCCCGAAACTTCTGTCTACTTGGAACAATTTAAAACCCTGTATATGACATTCAGCAGGCATGTCCCTATTTTTTGTATTGAACCACGTCTCAGTTATGGCAAATACATCAATGTTACCTGCACTTGCAACTAATCTCAAATCGTCCATCTTATTCCTAGCACTACGACTATTTGTATAATACCTTTTAAAGACCCTCCTTTCTCTTTACCCTTCCTGCTCCATTCTGTTTTACCACTATACCTATTACTGTCCTTGTTATTGTTAAGATTTTTTATATCAAAGCCTAGATCTATATTTCGACATTCAGTATTTTCCATTTCTAAACCCATACCTCTAACTAATCCTAGTTTAAAGTCCTAACAACACCTCAACTGAGCTAGCAAGAAAATCCACACATGCCCTGGATAAGTGAACCCATCCCTGGCATACATGTCATTTCTGGCCATAGAAGTGGTCCTAGTTGCAAATGAATGGTACTGCATTATCCTTACAGTGTTTGTCAGCCAACAATTGACACCAATTGCCCTGGACAGCCATTCATCTCCAACTCCCTCTCCTTGAAAATACCATATACAGGGTTCCCCCCTTCTTCCTAATTATGTCTATTGCTGACCTATACCTGCTAGTCAGGTCCTCACTCCTACGTCTGCCAACATCGTTGCCTCCAGCACTGGAGACAGATAATAGGATTGCTCCCATTACCTCTCATGATGTCGTCCAGACGGCTAACAATATCCTCCACCCAGCCCCAGGAAAGAAACCTCTGTCTCCTACTTCTCTCTTCAAGCAGAAGGCCCTATCCATATACCCAATTTGACTATCCCCAACAAGAACAATGTTTTTACCTTCCTTGGTGTCGTTGGTGATGTTCCCTGTAGTCGACTCACATTCATCGGGTAACACGGAGAATCGGTTCGATTTTCACAACATTCTCCTGGGTCTTCGTTGTTTCTCCTCTCCTCCATCTTCTTGATCTTTAACTTTGTCCCATGCATTCCAATGTCCGGGTTTCTTTCTTCTGAGGTTCTCAAGGAGGATTACACAATCCTCTTGTTTTCCTCAGTCAGTCGCTGTATCTCAAGCTTAGCACCCTCAGTTCTTCCTTCAGTTGCTGGTGAGTAGCTAAAGAGGGACATCTTGTTCAAAATTCCTTTGTTTTCTAGTTTTCTTTTAATTTATATAATTTTTATGTTCTGATAATTACAATTTCCCAAATAGTTCCGTGATTTCATAGCCAATCTTTGTTCTAACACTAATATTATGTACTGAAATAGTACTCAAATAGTCACAATCACACCAACAGGTAAACTTTTTTTTCCCTATTGGTCATTTACTATTGTCTATAAATATATACGAAGTATTTATGGGACTGTTTTAGACATCCGGAGTATTTTGAAACTCCTTAAGAATGGTGTTATAAATTGCCAGATAACTACTGATAAGGCAGTGACATTGATGAAATGAATGTGTCGGGAACCCTCGCTCTTTCACTCTGTATCTATCTATCTTTTCTGTCTGTCATCATCTTTCTGTCTATCTATCTGTCTATCCCCTGCCCGTCTGTCTATCTGTCTGTCTGTCTGTCTGTCTGTCTATCGTCTATCTGTTTGTCTGTATCTTCTGTCTTATCTGTCTGCTCTGCTTATCTGTCTTTCTTTTTACTATTGGTGCCTGGGTATAAACTCCTTGAAGAATGGGTGTTGAAAACTCACCCCAGTAAATTTTGATAAATGTCAGCAGTCTGGGGAACCCTCCCTTTTCAATTCTTTTCTGCCTGTCTGTCTATCTGTCTCTGTCTATCTATCTGTCTGTCTATATGTTGTCTATCTGCCCTTCTATCTATCTGTCTGCCCTTTTCTATCTTCTGTCTATCTATCTTTCTTCTTTTGTAAAATTCTTATTTCATCAACTCTACTTATCTGTCTTTCTGTCTGCCTTGTGTGTGTGTCTTTCTGTCTGCTTTTAGTCTCAAAATGGGCTCTAAACCAACAATTTTTATACAGTGCAGAAGTGACGATGGTATTACTTGCCAGTCATGCTTATTTCCTTATTCTACAAGCATTGTATAGCACTTTGCCAAATTTTTTGGGTTATTCAAGGAAATTTAAACTAATTTTAATAAAAATGCTTATGTTACATGTGAGGAGAGAGAGAGAGAGAGATACTGGACCCTCGTTAATGAAATTAATCCGGTCCGGGGGCTAACCAATCTGAATCTTTTTAATCTGAAACCTTTTTCCCATAAAAATAATGTAAATACAATTAATTCGTTCCACAAAAAAATAATCACTCAAAAAAAAAAAAACAATAACATTTACTTACCTTTATTGAAGAGTTGCAGGCATCTGGAAGGAAGAGTTGCTGACAGGGCAAAGGGGGTTAATGGTTGGAAGGGGGAAACCCCTCCAAAAGGACTTCAGGTAACAAGTCCCTCTCTGGGGTTACTTCCCTTCTTGGTCTTTTAATGCCACTAGGACCAGCAAGTCCGTCCCTGCCTGGTGAAGTAACTGTCCACAGTCTTGTTTCTGACGACTCTTCCCTTTTCTAAAATACAACATGACTCTGTCCTGAAGTGGTTGCACGAAGGCTCATTTCAGCTTGCTCAAGGTGGTATCTTTCAACAAATGTCTGCAACTCATTCCCTTTTCGCACATCCCTTAAGCACTGAAGAAGGCACCTCCTTATTTTTCTCTCTCCTCCTGTGAAGCAATAACCTCAGCTTGGTCTTTTTCTGTTCCAAATAAGTTTGGTCTTCAATTTTAGCTCTACCTGTCTCCTCCACCAACTCTTCCACATCCTCCCACTCCCTCCAACCCCAGGCTGTTCCCAAATTTCCCCCCTATCTTCCACAACATGTTCCACAACAGTCACAGGGCTCAGGGTCAGGGTTAAACCTCAAATCCTTCAAAATCCCTCTTTTCAACACAATCCGGCCACAGTGGTCTCCAAGCAGAGTTCAGGGGTCCTGAAAATACTTCCCCCCCAAGCCTTACCTATAAGGCCTATCAATACGATATTGAGGTGTTCTTTCCCGAACTCTCTTAGGGGCAATTCAGAGTCATTGGTCATATTAAAGCCCCTTTTTTAAAAAGTGCTTTGGTGTAAAAGTTTTGAAATTTAAATAACCCGCTGGTCTATGGGCTGGATGAGGAGTGGTGTTGGAGGCAAGAACTTCACTTTGATGAAATTTAAGTTGTCAGGCAACAACTCTTGAAGTTGTGAGGATGAGCAGGAGCATTTCCAGTTCCAGGAGGCATTGAGTGGCAATTTCTTTTCCCGGAGGTATTTCTTCACAAAGGGCCAAACAAGTTCCATTCCTTTAAAATCTCCGTAGTGACCCATGTTGGTGTTAGCTTTCCCTCACCCCAATTTATTCTTGTCCACCTTTTTTCCTGAAAGGTCCCCCGGGTTTTCAGTATGATAAAGGTTCAAAATTTAATATCACCATGGATTAACATCATAAGGGGTTAGCCTGTCTTTCATAAGCTTGTGTCCTCTGTGCCTTTTCCTCCTGGGGTAATGTAGGTCCTTTGGGCATTTTCTTCCAAAACAGGCCTGTTTCATCCAATCAAACACTTGTTGGGAAATTGTTGAGCCTCTCGAACCCCTTGAATTCGTGCCCCAAATTTTCATTTTTTTGTCTGACTTTCTCCTCACCTCCACAAATTTGTATCCCTTCGTTTCTTAAACTTCTCAAACCAGCCTTTGCTGGCTTTAAAATCACTCTCGTCACCACTGGTTCCAGGCATTGTCTTCACAAGATCTGCGTGCAACTTCCTTGCCTTTTCACAAATTATCGCCATAGAAATACTATCACCCGCTCTCTGTTTTTCATGGATCCACACCAACAACTTCTCAACCTCATCCACTGTTTTCGATCTTTGTTTCGTTAACAAATTAACCCCTTTTGCAACATTAGCTTCCTTGATCTCATTTCTCTGTGCCAGGATAGTGCCGATAGTAGATGGAGTTTTCTTGTACATCCTGGCAAGATCACTCAGACGTACACCACACTCATATTTTTCTATGATTTCCTTCTTCAGTTCGATGGTGTTCCTCACTCTCTTTACCACAGGGGTGCCACTAGGAAGCTTCTTTTGGACCCATGGTGACTTATTTCACAGTAACAATAACTAAACCACCAAAAAAGAAACCAAATATATTGTGAATCTTTGAAAGAGCGCGCTAGGTAATGGTCTCTCAATGGTAAACAGCGCTTCACTGGCGTCCTGCGCTTGCGCGGAGCAGGCGGACACGTCTAATACCTTTCGGTAACCGAGGAATTTTTCACTAACCGATTAGAAAAGCTTTCGTTAACCGAACCTTTCGTTAACCGAGGGTCCACTGTATAGGACATATAGATATAGACAGACAGAGTAATAGACAGATAAAGAGACAGCCAAAGCCAGCCAGCCTGCCGAATACATAAGAACATAAGAAAGAAGGAACACTGCAGCAGGCCTACTGGCCCATGCAAGGCAGGTCTATGTCACCCCCAGCTTAGAACAATGACCCACCTAGTCAGGTCACATCCTCTGAGAGAAGGAGCATGGCATCAGACCTAGTAGCACAAGCTAGTCAGGTCCAACTCACCCACCCACACCCACTCATGTATTTATCTAACCTATTTTTACTTTCCTCTTATAAGGGAGTGTTAATGCGACATGACATCAGTGAATCCCTGGTGTTTGCCACACTATTTGCTCTAGCTGGCACTCAACTAAACTGGTGCTCCCACAAGGTACTAAGTGGTCCCAGATTTTTTTAATACTGCGCACACTGAGGGCGCAGATCCATTCTCTCATGTCTAGGCGACTCAGGCCTATCGCACTAAATTTGAAGGAATGAAAAATAAAACGTAGATGTACGTTTGGGGCAGTACGCACGTGAACGTATATCTACGTGTGGACAGTTTAAGGGTTAACCCTTTCAGGGTCCAAGGGGGGTCTCCGAAACTCGTTCTCAGGGTCCAAGAATTTAAAAAAAAAAAAAATCTTATGAAATGATAGAGAATCTTTTCCGATCATAATGCCACAAAAATTATGAAATTTGATCGAAAACTAACGGAATTATGCTTTCACGAAGTTAGCGGTAGCCATGACACATACGCATCGGCGATTTCGCCCACATTGAGCCCTATTTTCGGCAAATTCCAATGTTTCAGTCAACTCAAATTATAGCTATTTTGCTAGAGCTCCATTTCTTCTATCGATTGAGTACAAGAAACCGCCTATTTACCAATTACTACTACCCAAAATAGTGGTCAGAAAAGGGCAATTTGGCCAATTTCACACAAATTTCAAATGATGCCAATTTCAAAATAGGGTCCAGAATAAACAAGGTAGACATTCCTGGCACTAAAATAACGTCTTCTCTGTTCATTAGTCACGTTTCCAGGCCCCTCTTACATTACTTTTGCTTTTCATTTTGAATTTTTATTCTCACAAAAAAATATTAGATTTACTGTTATGTATACAACTGCATCATTGTAAAAATGGTATAAGTAATATTAGAGCACTTGTGCATGAATATTAGACTCACAAGTTGATGTGTATTGGATGCATAGTGTGATTTGTTTACTCCTGAACATCGTCAAAAATCGAACATTTTCGCTACTTTGAGCTCAATTTCAAGGTACTTGTCATTGTCAAACCAAACAAAATCATCTCTTTTCTGTAATATATTTTCCAATGAGACCAAGAAAACGAGAATACATCAATAAATACCATACGAAAATAGACTGCAAAGTCGCTTTTTTTAAACCAAAAACACGGTCAGTGTTTTTTTCCTCATTATACACTGTGGTGTGCAGGAATTTTTTTATACTGTGCACACTGACCGCACAGACCCATTCTATCACATCTAGGCCTAACAGCCTGTTTCTGCTTGATTTGAGGGCGCTAGAATTTAGGCTTACTAGTACGTCAATAACCCCAGGGGGTAAGCCGTACTAGTATGTCAATAACCCTGAAAGGGTTAAGAGAGGAAACTTACATTGATTTTTTTTATTTATGTAGAAATAGTGAATTCAAGATTAGCCAGAAGTGGAATGATAGAATTGGGAAAAATTGTGTGGAAACTTGTAAGGTGCATATTACGGTACCTTATAAAGTCAAGATTGTGTTATTGTATTATAAACCATACATCATAATATCACTAGCACCTGCAGAAGTTCTGCATTTACTAAACCGAAGAGTAAAATTTACACTGTTGTGGATGTATAATGTTCCAGGACATAAAATATTATCTAAAGTTTCCTCTTCAAATTGTTGATTAGTTGGTAAAGTACTTTTGTAAAAACATCCACTTTCTGCACTGACATCTGTGGCTTCATTGTTGCTGAATTACCATGCTTGGTGTTCTGCTTGTGTCATTTTGTCAGTTGCTGTAATGTGTCTTTGCAAACAGTTCCAGTAGATGATGACAGGGATAAAATTTTGGCATTTACAAGTTAAATTCCAGATGTATCCATTGTCATTCCTTATTCTTCATATAATACTGTATTAGCAAATCTTTTTTCAGCAAATAAAGAATTACTTTCTGCTCAAAGTGAGCATGACCCAAGTACTACCTCAGTAAGTGAACTGAATCAGCTAATGGGAGAGATTGAGGAATTACAACATGCCCTGATAAATCAGATTAGTCAGAGATACTATGCAGGAATCAGCCTTTAAAATTCAGGTAATTTATATTTTATCCATTATATTTCTTATTTTTTTCAACATGTTGGTCATTTCCCACCAAGGCAGGGTGACCCAAAAAAGAAACACTTTCACCATCATTCACACATAACCTAACCTTTGCAGAGGCACTCAGATACAACAGTTTAGATGTCACTCCAAACAGCCACTCTTCCAAAACCCTCGTTTAAAGTGCAAGCATTGTACTTGCCACCTCCAGGACTCAAGTCCCTTCACAAAATATTACCTTGCTCACACTCCAACAGCTCATCAGGTCCCAAAAGCCATTCATCTCCTTTCACTCCTGTCTAACACGCTCACACATGTACATACGTACATTAAATAATTTTATTTTCATTTGATTTAAAGTATGTTCTTTTAATTTAGCACTTTACTGAGTCCAAGGTCCTCTTCGAATCACATTGTTCATTAATCTACCATAACTATTATATCTACAATAACTTTTATAGATAAGCTAAGCAAAGCATAAAATATTAATTGATATTTTATGGTATTTCAGATACAGGAAACCGTACACAATAGCATACAAAGTATGGAAACAGATAACTTTGTGGATATCTTTCCAGAGAAAGGGTTAGTTGTAGAAATAAGTGAATTGCCAATTTAAGTGCAGTATTTTTGATAAAATACAGAATAATGGGGATTAGACCTTAAAGGACTGCAGGGATGGGAGTCAGATATGTACATCCAAATACAACCACAAATATTACTACTGTATGGCATCCAAAAAAGGTAAAATTCAAATGCCAGTATTTATTTTTAGAAACCCTTGCTTCTACATGAAATACAAATGCAAAAGCTACAAACACAACTTAAATGCAAATAAAAAGATTCAAATGCAAATCAGGAATGAGCCTTAAAATATAATATGTATACTTGTACTATAGGTATTTCACCATTTTCATATCCTGAAAATTAAATTGTAAAATATTTTTTAGTCACCACTAGTGCAGTTTGCAGCATAGTATGGTAATAAGAAAAAATAAAAAGTTCACTTTATGGCAGCTAAAGTAACTGCTTCTGTCACTTATTGTAGGGCTATCTTTGTTACTATGGTACAACATTTTTCATATTATTAGTATACACAGTAGTCCCCTGTATCCGTGGGTGATATGTTACAAGACCTACCATGGATGCCCGAAACCACGGATAGTACAAACCCTATACATATATGTCGTCTTTCATTTACATAGATACCTATGGTAAAGTTTAATTGATAAATTATGCATGTTGATAATTGAGGATAGTCGATAATGGACATGGTTTGTTTTTCAACCTTTTAGAAAAACATTACTGAATCTGTGCAACCATCCCTCACCTGCTATAAATGGCTTGGTGTCCTCTTCAGTGGATTGTTTCTTAAAGTCTTTTGTATAGGCTTAAGACCTTTTGCCACAACACATACGTTTCCTGTTCATATCTTCATCTCCCAAATTTAATGTTTTTTCGATCTTAACTAACACTTTATCATGCACTGTAGATGTAACTTTCGCAGTTTGAGATGCTACAGCAAAACTAGTCCGAATTTTTATTTTGTTGTTCACAACCTCACGAATGGAAGATTCATTCTTTCTGTACATCTTAGTGACCTTAGCATACGAATCTTTTTCTTGTTGAATCAAGTTGAGAATTAGCACTTTTCACTGGTGGGAAGCACTTCACGGCTTCTCTTAGGCTTTAAAGAACTGCCACCATCACTAATTTTGTACTTTGGGGTATTATTTAGCAAAATTAAGGGTTATTTTCACAAGAACACTGCAATAATGTGACAATGAATGTGAACAGTGAGAACGCTAGAGGCTAACTGGATGCGAGTAAAGTGGACCAGTGTGGGTACAGAGGACAAAGGGAGAGGAGCCATGTACCGAGCACAACGAGGTGGGAAGGTTTCACCATTTTACTCAGAATGGCATGCAGTTTGAAACTTACGAATCGTTTATTTCTGGAATTTCCATTTAATATTTCAGGGCTCTGATAAACTGAAATTGTGGAAATGGAATCTGCAGATGTGGGGGTTCTGCTGTACTATGCAGTACTGGTAATCTGGTACTAACCCACATAGAGATACTGACATAGCAACATTTGTGACAATTTAGACTATGTAATTGAGTAAGATTATCTCCATCCAGTTTGTGGGAGACTTAAATCTTCTGATTTAGATAACTGACCCATACATAGGAACAACAGACAGTTAGGTTTGTCAGCTTCAGTATAAGTTCATTCCTCAAGACAGTGTTACCAGCCTAGATATATTAAGTATTTATAAGTTGCCAAATCAAAATCAGATCAAGCTAGAGATCACCAGATTTTGGGTAAGCAAAGTAATTATGGTATTGTGTTTAAACTGCATTTGAAGCAAATGCATGCAACGAATGCAAATTAAGTACAAATACAAAATTTTAATAACTTTCCAACTACAGTGGACCCTCGGTTTTCGTTGAAAATTCTTTCCACAATGCTGTTCAAGTGCCGTTACTGAACGAATTTGTTCACATAAAGACAAATGTAAATTAGATTAGTCGTTTCAGTCCCCCAAAAATACACTTACAAAAGCTCTTACAAAAATACTTACATAATTGTTCGAATTTGGAGGTGAACGAAAACCGAGGGTCCACTGTACAAGTAAAATATTAATACCAATTTTTCTGTATTTCCAAATGCTAATACATTTTTATTTGAATGTACCACCTGTCTCCCACCTAGGTAGGGGTGACCTAAAGAGAAAAATACAAGTTTTTATTTTTACATTTAGTAATTTATACACAGTCATACAGTTTATAATCCTTTACTTGTAAGTGTGATTGTCACAGAAGAGACTGGTTAACCCTTTAAATAATATAATTATTAATTAATAACTATACAGGTAACTAAGATGTTCAAAGTTTCTTTGGACCATTCTTCTTTTGTGATTAGAGCTAGCCTCCCTTTCATTGTATCAAACTTAATTATCTCTAATTTCTAAGTGCTGTATGATCCCTATGGGTTTTGTTTCAGTGTGTTGCTGTCCCATTACAGTAATAACCTTAACACCAGCAAAGAATTGCTTAGTGTTATTCAGGAGAAGGAAGAACTGGATCGAGAGATCTTTGAGCAACGTTTGAGGTACAGGAAACTTCTACAAGATTTTTTTTTGTTTTTTTTCAACAAGTCGGTCGTCTCCCACCGAGGCAGGGTGACCCAAAAAGAAAGAAAATCCTCAAAAAGAAAATACTTTCATCATCATTCAACACTTTCACCACACTCATACATAATCACTGTCTTTGCAGAGGCGCTCAGATACGACAGCTGAGAATAGTCCCACCACGTTGTCAACATCCCAGACACCTCCTTTAAAGTGCAAGCATTGCACTTCCCATTTCCAGGACTCAAGTCCAACTAAATCAATTAACTGGTTTCCCTGAATCCCTTCACAAAATGTTACCCTGCTCACACTCCAACAGATCGTCATGTCCCAAAAACCATTCGTCTCCATTCACTCCTATCTAACACGCTCACACATGCTTGCTGGAAGTCCAAGCCCCTCGCCCACAAAACCTCCTTTACCCCCTCCCTCCAACCTTTTCTAGGACGACCCCTACCCCGCCTTCCTTCCCCTACAGATTTATACGCTCTCCAAATCATTCTACTTTGATCCATTCTCTCTAAATGACCAAACCACCTCAACAACCCCTCTTCAGCCCTCTGACAAATACTTTTAGTAACTCCACACCTTCTCCTAATTTCCACATTCCGAATTTTCTGCATAATATTTACACCACACATTGCCCTTAAACAGGACATCACTGCCTCCAGCCACCTCCTTGCTGCATTATTATTATTATAATCAAATAGAAGCGCTAAACCACAGGGGTTATACAGCACTGCAGGTTATTGTAGGATGCAGGGAGAGTGGGTTGTAAGAGGGTGATGGACGATTAGTAGGGTATGGAGTGCAAGATGACGGTGGATAGTGCAGGGGTGGAGGGTAGCAAAAGATCAAGGTAGAAGGGACTGAGGGAGGTGCTAGAGGTATAATCTTCAGAGTTTGTGTAGTAAGTCAGTTTCTGTCAAAAAGTCAATGAGAGTCAGGATTAAAGGAGGGTCCATCTGCAAGAAGGGAAGGTAAAGAAAGGGCCGCAGAGCGAAGACGTCGTTGGAGGTAAATTCTGCGTGCTCGTTGATAGAGTGGGCAGTCCAACAGGATATGTCGAACAGACACTGGAACCTGACAATGCTCACAGAGAGGGGCAGGGAGCCTCTCCATGAGATACCCGTGAGTAAGACGAGTGTGGCCCATGCGAAGACGGGAGAGAGTAGTCTCCCAACCTCGACATTGGTGACAAGAAGAAGGCCAGAAACCTATAACCGGTTTAATAGAAAGAAGTTTGTTATTCAGCAGATCAGACCAGCGTTGTTGCCAACGGGTGCGAAGGTGGGTAGCAATGACCACAAAATAGTCCGTGAAAGGAACACCTCCATATGAAACTGGAAGGTCATGTACTGCTGACCGCGCAGCAGTGTCTGCCTGTTCATTGCCCTGTACGTCAACATGACCAGGGACCCAACAAAAAACAATATCTTTATGCTTGCTAAAGATACAGCGTAACTAAAGGTGGATACGAAGAACTAGGGGGTGAGGTGTATCAATTTTACGGATAGCCTGTAAAGCACTAAGGAAGTCTGAAACGACCACAAATGGTGACTCAGGCATAGATGCAATACGGATAAGTGCCACAAGAATGGCATACAATTCAGCCGTAAATATGCTAGCCAAGGGTAATAGATGCCCTCGTACAACGCTGTCCGGAAACACTGCTGCGAATCCGACGCCGTCAGATGACTTTGAACCATCGGTGTATACTGCGATGGCATGGGAATGAGAACGGAAGTGGTCTAGAAAGAAAGAGCGAGAAGCCTCCGTAGGTAGTTGGGCTTTCGCGCAAGGTAGAGGAATAGAACAGACACGGACAGCAGGAACTTCCCAAGGGGGTAGGGGAAAGGGAGATGTCACATGAACATATAGAGGTGGGAGCTGAAGGGAAGAAAGGAGTGAATGTAGACGAAGAGAAAGGAACGAAGTAAGCAGGGGCGACGAACAAATAAAGAGCGCCTACTAACATCTGTAACAATCCTATACATGGAAGGATTGCGGAGGTCTTGAGAGCAAACAAAATAGCGAATGCAATGTGCATCACGACGATCGGATAAGGATGGAATGTTCGCTTCTACATAGAGGCTCTCAACTGGGGAAGAACGAAATCCACCAAGGCATAAGCGTAATCCCTGTTGATGGATGGGATTAAGGATGGAAAGAGTAGCAGGGGAGGCCGCAGAATATATCTGGTCACCATAATCGAGTTTCGACAAAATTAGGGCTGAATGTAGGCGAAGGAGGGTTCTATGATCAGCCCCCCATGAAAGATGTGTGAGGGTTTTAAGAAGGTTCAGCCTGGTGTGACAAGTTGCCTTCAGAGAGGTAATGTGAGGTTTCCAAGACAATCGACGGTCGAACAGGAGGCCGAGAAACCTGACTGTATCACGTTCTGAGATACGTGAGCCGTATAGGTACAATGGATGGTCAGAGACCACTGAACGTCTAGTAAACGTAATTTGATGAGTTTTGCCACTAGAAAATTTAAACCCGTGAGTGGTGGCCCAATCAGAAACCCTGTGATGTAGTCAGGGTGCTGTGAGGTCTACCTAAGCAGCCACACCTGCCCTTCTTAAATAGCTGTCAGACACGCCTATCGGATTAAGGCTCAGGTCTTTTGTCTTTTGGACAAGCGTCAGGTTTCGGCGTCAGGTCAAAGCACGTGCACTCCTCATTGGGGGGATGCTTGGAGGACCATATAAGGCCGAGGAAACAACTAGAGAGGGTGATTCTGGCGGAGCTCTGGCCTGTGTGCGGAGCTCTAGGCTGGAGACATTCTGGCGGAGCTCTGGCCTGTGTGCGGAGCTCTGGGCACGAGATTCTAGCAGAGCGGCTGCCGGTGTGCAGAGCTCTGGGAGAGAGCTGCTGTAGAGTCTCTGGAGGAGACTGTTGGAGACACTGGGCAGAGTTCTGTTGGAGCAGGTCTTGGGACCTGTGGCTAGAAGTGTGACTGAGTTCCTGTGGTGAACTGTCCTCTGAACTATATTGTAAGTTATATTCTGTTTCGTCAGTTGATTGTATTCCCTGTCTCCCTGCTTATATGTACAATCCCCATTTATCTAAACTCAATAGTGTTCTCCTGTTCCCAAATATATTATTGTACAAGGACTTAAATAAACTGTGTTTGAGTGGAATAGTAATATTCACTGTCCCCGTATTATTCTTTATGCTTATACTTCATTTTATTATAGTTTATTTTAGGTAGAGAGAGGGTGAGTAGTGTGGTGGTAATGAGAGGTGATGGTGTAGTCACCAGTGACCTCACATTACCTCCGCTCCTGTCAACCTCACCTCTCCTGCCTACTCACTCCCTCCCTTTACTCCCCTATTCCCCAATTATCCCTAAATTCCATACCCCCCTACATGACATGGTGTCTAAGCGGTGGTGGTTCTTATTATTTTTATAGTAGGAACCAGTCCCATGTGCCTTTTGACTGCTCGGTTATATTTGTGTTATGCTACCATTTGCTATAATTTTTTTTGTGTGTGTAAAGTTCAAGTAAATATCTGTGTGATATTATAATCCAAGTGACCTAAGCTGACCCTTTTTTGACCGCGGGTCTGAGTAATTGTGTGGTTGTAATATTATATTTGGTGGAGTTGTGTGTTGGTTTGGGATAAATGGTGGAGGTTATAAGTGTTTGGGTGAGACTTTTGGGGGAAGCAATTACTGGCCGAAATTGAATATTTACAGAGAAAGGAGAAGTCACCCAGCCCGCCTTGGAAGAATCATCCACAACTGTCACCCATTGAAGAGCTGGCTCTCATGGTCACCCAGCTGATGTGTCCAGTCACCCAGCTGATGTGCCCAGTCATCCAGCTGATGTGCTCCAGTTGCTGTATTACTGCCCTGGTCTGTCATCCATTGTAGTGGGTGTCACCCACCCTGTGACCATCACCCACTGACCGCAAGTTACCCGCAGTTGCCAGGGATGAGTGACCGCACCTCTGTTAATGACCAGAAGTGACCTCACCTCACCTCACCTCACCTTGAGCATCTGACCCTAGCCTGCTACTGCTGATGTCAGCTGCTTATGATGCTGCGGTTTACTGAGACGAGCCTGTCTGATGCTGTCTGCTATGCTGAGACTGGCTGTGTGCTGCTGCCTGCCGTGCTGTGACTCTGAGATGCTGTGGTCGTGTTGCGATACTGTAGCCGTGCTGCGATGCTGGGACCGTGCTGCGATGCTGGGACCGTGCTGCGATGCTGTAGCCGTGCTGCGATGCTGTGGCCGTGCTGTGATGCTGCCTAGCTCAGGAGATGATGGCGGTGATGCTTCAGTGGAGTATGAGGGATTCTGTCTGGTGTGCCTTGACAGGAGAATCTACTATGAAGGAGCTGCCATCCTCGGAGATGTGGAAGGACGCGAGCCGTGGGGATGGACTCCGGCTGCTGAGACCAGCGTGCTGCCGTGGGTGGTATGGAGGTGTATGCTGTCATGCTGGCCAACCTGTACGACCAGTATGGGGATGTCCTGCCAGCCATGAGAGACAATTAAGAGTGTGAGATGTTCCCAGCCTACTTTGACTTGCCAGAAGTGTTAGTGTTTCCTGTGTGGAATAAGGTGACCTTGGAAACGGTCAAGTGATCATGTCTACCTTGTGTTATGAGGCCAGTGAATCCTAGTAGTGGCATAGGGTAATGGTGGGTCTTAGCTGCGATGCTTGCCCTATCTCGATTTTCAGATGTTGAAGTGTGTATGTGAAGTGTGTTAACATACGACCTTGGTGGTCGTGATGTGGTCCAGTTGCAGTTACTTGAAAGAATGCAACCCGTTGGAGCAGTTTTCCACGCCAAAGAAGCCTAGAGAGGCTTGGCCCAATGGTTAACGTGCGAGGGTGACTAGCACCGGCTAGTGCATTTCTAGTAGAAGTAGGGAAGGCACTGGAGCCAGATATTTAGTTTTAAGGAGAAATGACGGATAAGGAGGCTTTGCACCAGAGAGCAACTGTTATGCTGGTCACCTGCGAGGTGTACTGATTATGCTGCCTTGTGGTAGTTGAGAAGGCTGATGGAAATATATGTAGTTGAATATTTTTATATTATGTTATGTGTAATTTTGTCTTTGTATTGTAATATAATTAAGGGGTTAGGATTAAAATAGTCTAATAACTTAGGACAAATTGTCCTAGTTCTCAGATATTTTAAAGTGGGGGACAAAGGGGATGTGATGTAGTCAGGGTGCTGTGAGGTCTACCTAAGCAGCCACACCTGCCCTTCTTAAATAGCTGTCAGACACGCCTATCGGATTAAGGCTCAGGTCTTTTGTCTTTTGGACAAGCGTCAGGTTTCGGCGTCAGGTCAAAGCACGTTCACTCCTCATTGGTGGGATGCTTGGAGGACCATATAAGGCCGAGGAAACAACTAGAGAAGGTGATTCTGGCGGAGCTCTGGCCTGTGTGCGGAGCTCTGGGCTGGAGACATTCTGGCGGAGCTCTGGCCTGTGTGCGGAGCTCTGGGCACGAGATTCTAGCAGAGCGGCTGCCGGTGTGCAGAGCTCTGGGAGAGAGCTGCTGTAGAGTCTCTGGAGGAGACTGTTGGAGACACTGGGCAGAGTTCTGTTGGAGCAGGTCTTGGGACCTGTGGCTAGAAGTGTGACTGAGTTCCTGTGGTGAACTGTCCTCTGAACTATATTGTAAGTTATATTCTGTTTCGTCAGTTGATTGTATTCCCTGTCTCCCTGCTTATATGTACAATCCCCATTTATCTAAACTCAATAGTGTTCTCCTGTTCCCAAATATATTATTGTACAAGGACTTAAATAAACTGTGTTTGAGTGGAATAGTAATATTCACTGTCCCCGTATTATTCTTTATGCTTATACTTCATTTTATTATAGTTTATTTTAGGTAGAGAGGGTGAGTAGTGTGGTGGTAATGAGAGGTGATGGTGTAGTCACCAGTGACCTCACATTACCTCCGCTACCGCCGCTCCTGTCAACCTCACCTCTCCAGCCTACTCACTCCCTCCCCTTACTCCCATATTCCCCGATTATCCATAAATTCCCTTACCCCCCTACATGACAACCCGGTTGATGGCATGCTGGAAGGGAACTGCAATGAGGTGACAGTCAGCACCTGCACAAGCTATAGCAAAGTCATCCACATAGAGCGATGACCAAATATTGGATGGGAGAACAGATGCCAGATTATTTATAGCAAGCAGAAAGAGTGTTGTGCTCAGAACACATCCATGGGGGACACCTTCAGCTTGGACAAATTCCGGGGAGAGTTCATTACTAACCCGGACCCGGAAATGTCTGTCAGTTAAGAAGGCCTTAAGAAAGAATGGTAGGTTGCCTCGGAGGCCTAAGGAGTGGGCCTGGGCCAAGATATTATAGCTCCAAGTTGTGTCATAAGCCTTCTCAAGGTCGAAAAAGATAGCGATAACCGAATGGTTATTCGCAAAGGCATTACGAATATACGTATCCAAGCGCAGCAAGGGGTCATTGGCAGAACGGCCCTTACGGAAGCCATATTGACTAGGGGAGAGACTATTGAGAGTCTCTAAATACCACATCAAACGTCTATTAACTAGACGTTCCATCACCTTGCAAACTGCACTGGTAAGAGCGATGGGACGGTAGTGAGAGGAATCACGTCCCGTAGTACCTTGTTTTCGAAAAGGGAGAACAATAGCAGACTTCCACAGCTGGGGAAGAACTCCTTGCGACCATATGAGATTAAAGAGTCGTAAGAGGACAGTAAGAGCAGACTGATGTAAATGCTGTAGCATATGAATATGTATGCCGTCTGGCCCAGCTGCCGATGATCGGCAAGCAGAGAGTGTTGCCTCCAGTTCTTGAAGGGTAAAAGGCACATTATAGGATTCTTCTCTAAGAGAAGAAAAATCTAAGGGCTTTAACTCGCTGGCAGACTTAGAAGAAAGGAACGAGGGGCATAGATGGAGCCCCTGAGAAATGATTACCAATGAGAGATGATTACCAATTTCAGTGGCAACGGCTAGAGGGTGTGCTATATCGACACCAGCAACCTGAAGAACAGGAGCCGGGTCAGGGGAGAATTTACCACTCAATTTCCGCACTTTCTTCCAGACTGCACTCATCGAGGAAGCCGAAGTGACAGTAGAAACGTAATCTCGCCAGCAAGTGCGTTTAGCATCACGTATGACACAGCGAGCAATAGCTCTCTTCTGCTTGAAATCAAGGAGTCTCTCTGTGGTTCTGTTATACCGATACCTGCCCCATGCAGCGCGTTTCAAACGCACTGCCCGAGCACAAGTAGGAGATGTAAAACCTCATCAATGGAGGACGAGGTAGGAACCTCATGAAAGGCAGTAAGATGTGCGTAAAGGTCCCATTTCGCCCGGTCAAATTGCCAGCGTGGGCAATGAGGAGGTGCCTAGTTGTGGTTGCAGGGGTCGATTCATAGCTCCTGGCCCCGCCTCTTCACTGGCCTCTACTCGGTCACTCTACCCGCTCCATGAGCTTTATCATACCTCTCCTTAAAGATATGTATGGATCCTGCCTCCACTAATTGGGAAATGATCGCTGTCATGTAAGTCCGGGAGGACAGACCAGGTGAAGTCAAGGACAGTTGATGAAGAGCAGATGGAAAGATCGATGCAGGAGAAAGAATGGAGGGGAAGAGAAGCAAGAAATGCCTCCAACTGAATGCCACGGAGTCACAGTGCGACCCTCCCCAGAGAAAGTGGTGTGCGTTAAAATCGCCAAGTAATAGAAGGGGTGGCGGTAAGGAAGAAACCAGAAAATCAACATCTGGGATAGACAATGCCCGCGAAGGGGAGAGATATAAAGAACAGAGTGTATACCACTTATTCAAGTGGATACGGGCTGCGGTGTAATGTAAGGAAGAAGGGACATAGAGCTGACGGTATGGAACACCAGTGCGTATAAGAAGAGCACTTTCGTTAAAGGTTCCATCGGAAAAAGGATCCAATGAATATAACAAATTATAGCCGGAAAAGGGCCTGATGACAGTGGATTGTAATTTGGGTTCTTGCAAACAGACCCCAATAGGGGAAAACTGGGAGAGCAACACCTGAAGCTCACCCCTGTTACCCCTGAGGCCTCGGATATTCCACTGCAAATAAGCCATGATTTATGGAGAAAAGATAGAAGTGGAAGTGAGAGGAAGCTATGGACTAGGGTTAGAAAAGTCCACGTGTGGAGGCAGCGGAAGACCTGTAATCAGAGAGGGAGGAGGACGTTGTGAAGGAAGGGAGGGTTGAGACGAAGAAGAGAGATGAGGAACCTCAGATGGAGTAGTGTCCATCATCGGCCCAGTCTCTGAAATATATTATGCAATAGCTTCCAGTGTTTCGGAAGTCAAAGATGCAGAATGTGAGACTACATTAGAAATGGAAGAAACTATCGGGAGTCTATAGACTGTACTAAAGTAGAGGACGAGGAGATAGAAGAGGAAACTGTCGTAGGGACTTGGGAGGGGACAGGGGATGAAGGTAGTTTATGACGAAGAGGATGAACCTCCACACACGTTACCGAACTTGTTGGAGGCGAAGAACCTGGCAATAGGGATTTTTTGCCGGGCTTATAAGAGGGGGGGCGCTGAGGTTTAGGTGAAGGACAAGTACGTATAGACTCAGAACTGTGCGAGGGAATAGAGGAAGGAGTGTGGATAGTATGGGAAGCCGAGGTAGGGACCTCGGAGCCAAGAACATCAAAGGATTCGAGACAGGGGTGACTGAGGATGAGGCGGCCACAGAGGAAGCCGTGGAAGTTGGGACCCCAGAAGCGGGGCGACGTTTAGCAATGCGAGAATAGGAAATACGGGGAAGTTTGCCTTGAAGGCGAAGATGAGAGACAGCCATAGCATATGAGAAGCCTTCCGCCTCTTTGAGACAACGGATTTCCCGCTCATTCAGGTAAACCTGACAACAGCGAGAATACGAAGGATGTGCCTCATGACAGTTAAGGCAAGAGGGAGGTAGAGTACAAGAAGAACTGGCATGGTCGTCAGCACCACAGACTGGGCATTCGGCCATGGACCTGCAATATTTTGCTGGATGACCAAAACGCCAGCAGGTTCTACACTGCTGCGGTGTAGGGGTCACCTTTCGAACTTGTAAACGTTGACCTGCAATGTAGACCGAAGGTGGCAGTTCTCGGCAGTCAAACGTTAAACAAGCTATATTGCAAGGATAACGTCTTCGCTTATTGGCTGGGAGGACAAAAGTGTCAACTTTAAGGATAGGGAGTTCTTGGAGCTCAAGCTGCTCGAAAATGTCATCACCACATGTCTGGAAATTCCGTTGGACAATAGTGTGGGGCAAAATGACAGAACCACAACAAGAATTGAGGGAATGGTGCTTGTCAATAGTAACAGGAGTAGTATCAATCTTTGTAAGAAGAGAAAGATCGCGAGCTTGGCCAGCATTCTGGACCGTGATGATTCGAGTGCCACTCTTGAGAGCGTGAAATGAGATGTCTTTACTAACATTGTGTAGCAGAGCCTTACCAATACTATGGTCTGAAAGATAGGTATTAGGAGAAGTCGGTCGAAGAGTAAAAACTTTGTCCATTGAGTAGTTTGAAACGGAGAGTTTAAGGGAGTGCGTGACTAGCTTGTCATTTCTGAGATGAACGAGAAGAAAGTTTCGAATCGTCATGTGTGGGTCTTGGTCGTTTGGGTTTGGGACCAGGGGTGGTCCGATGTTGGACAGGCGAGCGATTCGAAAATTGCCGCACCGTCGAGGGAGAAGCCGGAATCAAGGTCAGAGAAGAGCGAAGGTCAGATGTATCGAAAGGGCCAGTCGGGTCCCTGGGACCTTAAGCAGGTGACGAACTGGCACCTGCTTCAGGTACAGTGGTATTAGGGTTGTCCGAAGAGTTATCCATTATCAAGGTAGGGTCAGAACTAGGTGCGGTATCAAGGGGCCCGGGGGTAGAGTCACGGATTAGGGCATCCATGGTTAGGTTACTTCTTTCTTTTTGTTTTTAAGAAAAAAAAAGAAAGAAGAAAAGAAAATAAAAATAAAAAAAAGAATAAAAAAAGGGGGGAACATGGAGGAATAGCTCCTAGGAGGAATGAAAGGGGCGTAAATCCCCCTCTGCGCCCAAGAGGACCTCAACACCGCAAGTAGTGCAGATGCTGCATGGAACCCATGCCATACCCTACCCTTCATGCCAGTAAACCAGCAATCCGGGATAGCAACCTCACATCCATCGAGCCATCTCGGCGGACAAAAGAGAGGGCGGCCGGATATCCGCCACAAAGCATACCGCCTTCGGCCACCACCCCCGGAATCCGAAAGGTGGCCTCCAGAGATACACCCGTCGTGCGAAAGATACCCAAGGCCACCCCCGGGAGACCGGAGAGGGATTGGGACATCCCCAGGCGATCCAGATTCCACGGCAAACTACACCAACGCCAAGAACCTCAACGGAATAGGAATGGACCACGGTACCCTTCTCCCTACCTAGGAACTAGAATGCCTGTGGAGAGAAGCTCCCAGGGTAAAAATGGGAAGGAAATAAGGGAGGGATGAGGAAGAGGGGGAGGAGGAAAGGGAAAAGGGAGGATGGGGAAGATGGGAAAAGGGAGGGGGATTGGGGGTATGGTTCGGTCTGAGGAAGAAGACCAAAAGGTCCAATTCCTCAGACCGATTGCCTCTTTACCTCGTCAAGGAGCCCCCCTTAAAGAGGCTCCTCGCTGCAGCATTTGCAACCCATGCTTCACACCTATATAAGAGTGTTGGTACCACTATACTTTCGTACATTCCCTTCTTTGCCTCCATGGATAACGTTTTTTGTCTCCACAGATACCTCAACGCACCACTCACCTTTTTTCCTTCATCAATTCTATGGTTAACCTCATCCTTCATAAAACCATCCGCTGACACGTCAACTCCCAAATATCTGAAAACATTTACTTCTTCCATAATCCCTCTCTCCAATGTGATATCCAATTTTTCTTTATTTAAATCGTTTGATACCCTCATCACCTTACTCTTATCTATGTTCACTTCCAACTTTCTACCTTTACACACTCTCCCAAACTCGTCCACTAACCTTTGCAACTTTTCTTTATAATCTCCCATAAGCACAGTATCATCAGCAAAAAGTAACTGTGTCAACTCCCATTTTGCATTTAATTCCCCATAATTTAATCCCACCCCTCTCCCCAACACCCTAGCATTTACTTCTTTACAACCCCATCTATAAATATATTAAACAACCATGGTGACATTACACATCCCTGTCTAAGACCTACTTTTACCTGGAAGTAATCTCCCTCTTTCCTACACACCCTAACCTGAGCCTCACTATCCTCAAAAAAACTCTTTACAGCCTTTACTAACTTACTACCTATTCCATACACTTGCAGCATTTGCCACACTGCTCCCCTATCCACTCTATCATATGCCTTTTCTAAATCCATAAATGCATTGAAAACTTCTCTACCTTTATCTAAATACTGTTCACATATATGCTTCACTGTAAACACTTGATCTACACATCCCCTACCCACTCTAAAGCCTCCTTGCTCATGTGCAATCCTACTCTCTGTTTTACCTCTAATTCTTTCAATAATAACCCTGCCATACACTTTACCTGGTATACTCAGTAAACTTATTCCCGTATAATTCTTACAATCTATTTGATCCCCCTTTCCTTTATATAAAGGAACTATACATGCTCTCTGCCAATCCCTAGGTACCTTCCCTCTTTCATACATTTATTAAACAAAATTACCAACCACTCCAGCACCATATCCCCCTGCTTTTAACATTTCTGTCATGATCCCGTCAGTTCCAGCTGCTTTACCCCTTTCATTCTACGTAATGCCTCACGCACCTCCCCACACTCACATCCTGCTCTTCTTCACTCCTAAACGATGTTGTACCTCCCTGGCCAGTACATGAAATTACAGCCTCCCTTTTTTCATCGACATTTAAAAGTTCCTCAAAATATTCCCGCCATCTACCCAATACCTCCAGCTCCCCATCTACTAACTCCCCTACTCTGTTTTTAACTGACAAATCCATTCGTTCTGTAAGGGGTTGGGAGCAGTAGGAGGATTGAATACTATGTTTGTTTGGTTCAGTCATTTATAATTGTTTTGTTATTGTTGTTGTTGTTATGGAGCGCCTTGGAGAGTACATTGTTATTGTTACTCAGTCTTTCTATAGCCTACAACCACTACAGTGGCGACGAGGATGGGATCATCAGAGCCAAGGATAGTGGGCCAATGTGGCCTGAAGTAGTAGGGATATTGCCAGCCGAGGACATTGCAGCAGAACGGTGATACAGCAGCAACAAGTGGCAGCATGGCAGCATCACAAGGAAGGTTGGAACCTTTCGACCCACGTAAGATTTCTTTGGAGCTCTGGCTAAGCTTGTTGGAAGCCAATTTCGCTCACTTAGGAATTAAAGAGCAAGATAACAAGAGGAATTTCTTGCTAGTGTCCCTGGGATCAGAAACTTACAGTGTTTTAGGTAATGTGTGTGCTCCAGAATTGCCACACACGAAGAGTTACGACGACTTAGTCGTGGCACTGAAAAGTTATTTTGCAGTGAAACCAGCCTACCACCGCAGTTTGTTGGCTTTTCAGCAGAGGAAGAAACGACAGGGTGAGTCCTTGCATGAATTATATACAGATTTAAAAGCGTTGGCTGTGAACTGTACCTTTGGGGGACAATTTGACCCCAGAGTGAGGGACCAGTTGTTTATGGCGGTGGTGGATGAAGTATATTTTCCAAAATCCCCAAAATAATAGAAGGGGTGGCGGAAAGGGAAAAAAACCCCAGAAAATAAACATCGGGGATAGACAATCCCCCAAAGGGGGAAAAAATATAAAGAACAGGAAAAACCCTTTTTTAAAAAAAGTGGATACGGGCTGCGGTGTAATGAAAGGAAGAAGGGACATAGAGTTGACGGTATGGAACCCCAAAAGTGCGTATAAGAAGAGCATTTTTTTTTAAAAAGGTTCCATCGGAAAAAGGATCCAATGAATAAACAAATTACCCCCGGGAAAAAAGGGGGCCGTGACAGTGGTTGTAATTTGGGTTCTTGCAAACAGCCCCCAATGGGGGAAAACTGGGGGGGGAACACCTGGCTCACCCCTGCCCCCCAAAAAAAGGCCTGGATATTCCCCCCCCCAAAAAAGGGGCCCATGATTTAGGGAAAAAAAAGATAGAAGGGGAAGTGAGGGAAGCTATGGAGGGGGGTTTTTGGGAAAAGTCCACGTGTGGGGGCAGCGGAAGACCTGTAATCAGAGGGGGGGGGAGGACGTTGTGAAGGAAGGGGGGGTTGAGACGAAGAAGAGAGATGGGGAAACCCCCCAGATGGAGTAGTGTCCATCATCGGCCCAGTCTCTGAAAAAATTTATAAAAAAATTTCCCCATTTTTTCCCCGGAAGTAAAAGATGAAAAAAATGTGAGACTTTTTTAAAAGAAATGGAAGAAACTAGGGGGGAGTCATCCCCCGTACAAAAGTAGAACGAGGAAAAAAAAAAGGGGGGCTGTCGGGGACTTGGGGGGGGACGGGGGATGAAGGTATTTTATGACAAGAGGATGAACCTCCCCCCGTTCCGAATTTTTTGGGGAGGCAAGAACCAAAAAAGGGGTTTTTTTGCCGGGCTTATAAGGGGGGGCCCTGAGGTTTAGGTGAAGGAAAAATCGATAGACTCAGAACTGTGCGGGGGAATAGAGGAAGGGGGGAAGGGGGGGCCGGGGTAGGGACCCCCGGACCCAAAAAATCAAAGGATTCGAGACAGGGGTGACTGAGGATGAGGCGGCCACAGAGGAAGCCGGGAAGTTGGGCCCCCAGGGCGGGGGGGGGGTTTACAATGCAAAAAAGGGGGAAAGGGGGGGAATTTTCCCTTTTGAAGGCGAAGATGAGAGACAGCCAAAATTGAGAAGCCTTCCGCCTCTTTGAGAAAAGGTTTCCCCCTTTTCATTCGGGAAAAAACCCCTGACAAACAAAGAAAAGGATGTGCCCCCCATGACAGTTAAGGCAAGGGGGAGGTAGAGTAAAAAAAACTGGCATGGTCGTAAACCCCCCCAGACTGGGATTCGGCCATGGACCTGCAATTTTTCCCCCGGATGACCAAAACGCCAGCAGGTTCTACACTGCTGCGGGTGTGGGGGTCACCCCGAATTTAAAAAATTTTTGGGGACCGGAAATCCCAGACCAAGGTGGCAGTTCTCGGCGTAAAACTTAAAAACGAGCTATTTGCAAGGATAACGCCTTTTTTTTATTGGCAGGGGAGGAAAAAAGTGTCAATTTTAAAGGGAAAAAGGGAGTTTTTGGGCCGCTGCTCAAAATGTCATCACCACATGGGGGGAAAATTTTTGTTGGCAATGGGGGGGGAAAAAAACAAAACCCAAAAAACAAAATTGGGGGAATGGTGTTTGTCAATATAACAGGAGTAGTATAAAGGTTAAAAGAAAAAAAAAGATCGCGAGCTTGGCCAGCATTCTGGACCGGGGGTGATTCGAGTGCCACTCTTGAGCGTGAAATGAGTTTTTCTTTACTAACATGGTGTAGTAGAGCCTTACCAAATATGGTCTGAAAGATAGGTATTAGGGGAAGTCGGGGGGGGAAAAATAAAAAAATTTTTCCATTAGGGAGTTTTTTTAAAGGGAGTTTAAAAGGGGGGGGCGTGACTAAAAATTTTCATTTCTGAGATGAACGGGGAAAAAAATTTTTTTAAAAATTTTTATGTGGGGTCTTGGTCGTTTGGGTTTGGGACCAGGGGGGGTCCGATGTTGGACAAGGGGGGTTTGAAAAAATTTCCGCACCGTCGAGGGGGGAAACCGGAATCAAGGTCAGAGAAAAAAGAAAGGGGGGGGAAAAAATTGGAAAAAAGGGGCCCCCCGGGGCCCTGGGACCCCCTTTAAACAGGTGACGAAAAGGGACCTGCTTCAATTTTTGTGGGATTAGGGTTGTCCAAGAGTTATCCATTAAAAAGGGAGGGTCAGAACTAGGTGCGGGATCAAGGGGCCCGGGGGGAGAGTCACGGTTGGGGGGGCCCCCCGGGAAAAACCCTTTTTTTTTTTGTTTTTAAAAAAAAAAAGAAAGAAAAAAAATAAAAAAAAAAAAAATAAAAAAAAAGGGGGGAAAAAGGAGGAATAGCTTCTAGGAGGAATGAAAAGGGGGAAAACCCCCTCCGCCCCAAAAGGACCTCAACACCGCAAGTAGTGCAGATGCTGCATGGAACCCGGGGGCCCTACCCTACCCCCCTTTTTTTCCAGTAAACCAGCAACCCCGGGGGGGAAAACCCCCCTGTTTTAAAAATTTAAACCCCCTTTTGGGTTTTTCCCCGTAGAATGGTGTGTAGGGCCCGAAAAACGGCCCCGGGTAGACTCAGTTTTTTAATGGCAAAAAGGGGTTTTTTTTAAAGGGGGGGGGGCGGAGGGGACCGGGGGGGCCCGTTCGTAGGGGGGGTGCTGCTTAAAAGGGGGGAGGGGGCCCCCTGGGGGAAAAAAAAGCATGGGGGGGGCCAGCCCAACCTTTTGGCCTATAGAGGGGGGCACCAAGTGGGCCCCCAGTTTTAAAAAAGCCTCTGGGTAGGCTGTTTTTTAAAAAGGCCACCTACCGCGTGTCGTCCGAAAACAATACTGGGGGCACGAAGGTGTAAACAACAAAAAAAAAGGTTCCCCGGGGGGAAAAAAGGTTCCCGGGGGGCCTGGCCCTTTTTTCAATGGGGAAAATTTCCGGGCAGGCCGAAAAAAAACCCCCCCCCGTGAGTCGGGGGGAAAAAAAAATCGGCCTGCCCCCACAGCTGGGCAGAGGACCCCAAAAAAGCCAAAAAATGACACAGGAACTAAGTCCCCCTTTTAAAAAAAAAGGGTTTTCCACAGGGCCCAGGTCAACTTTACCCGCCCTCCTGAGCGCTGTACCATCCTCACATCTGCAAACAATGACTGGCCCCCAGCATTTCCAAAAGGGGGGACATTCAACCCAAAAAGGGGAAATTGCCCTTGCCTTTATACAGGCTTTACAAGACACACTGGGTACATACCACAATAACATTATTTCCAAATTCATTATTGGCCCCCCAGAAATAAATTTTACATATTTACATGGTGTTGTCCACCCACCCTTTTAAAAACTATACAATGGGGCCATTAATCCCCATTTCTGCCAGCAAACAATTAGCGTAGCTAGCAGGGGGGAAAAGTCAGTGGGTTTTTAATGTCACAGAAAACGCTGTCCGGGGGCTCAGGCCATAAGTAGGGGGCCCTTTTCAGGACGCATCTGCGGGGGATAGGGTTTTGGGGAAAAGACGGTTGTCATAGTTTGAGTCTGCTTGTGGTTTGCAATGCCCGCGATTCCCGCTCTTTCACCCAAATGATCAAATACTTCATGTGGTCAAAGGGGGAATTTTCCGATATTTCCCCGGAGCTATCTCCCCCCAATGGGATATTAGAATGGGATTGGGCCCGTGACAGTACCCTTGTGTTGTAAAAAAAGCCACGGTTTAAATATTAATTTTCCCGCGCCATCTTTGGCCAGAAATATTTTTCACCTGTTTGATGCTGCGGCCTTTTGGGGGCGCTGCGCCTGGGACATTGTGGATCAACTTGAGAGTCGTGGGCCGGGACCCGGTATCCAATTGGGGGTAGGCCCGGGGTCCACTGTCGAGCTACACGAAAGTACTTTTTGAATAAGTCTGCCGGGGAAGGGCGACTTGACTGGGGCCAACGTCCTCCGGGGGAAATTGGGGCCCACCGGGCCCCTTGGGCCCCTTTTAGGTCCCGGGAGCAGTTTCTGACGACAAAGGCTATATGCCCGACAAGGGTCAGCCAGACTTTTTTTCCCCCGGACATAGCAGATTTGGGTTGTAGTCGTTAAAGGTGAAGACCCCGAGCATGTTTCCCAGAGATTTTGTTTGCAAAAAAGGGGAAAAACGGCAGATGATCCGGGAAACGAAGGATCTGGGTTTAAGTTTGAAGGGCAAAGCCCAGACATGGCAATTTCAGCCTGTCACAGAGAATTGATTCAGCTTTTGGGAAGAACACGGCTAGCATGCTTTGGTGTTGCTTAATTTGATTCCTCAAAGATCACCCCCAACTTTGCTGGCATCTGTCGTCAAGGTAATGTTTGGGGAAATCGGGGGAAACCAAGGAGGGGTGATGTTAACCATTTTAAGGGGGAAAACTCTTTTTTGGGCACACGTCCCTAAAGGGGAAAATCTTTGGGGCAGCTAAGGTGGGAAACTGGCAGAAGGTGCGGAAAATCCAGCTAGGCCTACAAGGACGGACAGTATCCGCCGTCGTAGGTCTGGGGGAACCCCCGCGGATTTTAACTGCTGTTTGATCCGCTTGAGTCACTAGGGGCCCCGAAACTTTATTTCCGTTGGAACGGCTTTAAACCACCAAGATTAGCCTTGGCTATTTTTAACCCCCAATTTTAGAATGCGGGAACATCTTGGGACATCAAAGAGAGCTAGGAGCCAGGCGTGCCACCTGGAGGTAGGAAAATTGTTGTCATTAACACTGAACGTGTTGGGCTTCCACGCAAACCGGGGCATTTTTTGAACTGATAATGACCAGTAGGCGAGAGAAAGCTGTTAGTTCTTTGCTTTTTCATCAAGGGGATCTCCAAAACCCTTGAAGAAGATCAAGAGTCAAAAAACCGACCCAATTTCTGAACAGGTCATTCAGAACTGGCAATGGAAACGGGCGGGTTACACATTCTTTTGTAATTATAACAGGGGCATTTCCTTTTGGGAACTAGGATTAGGGGGGCATTCCAGGGGAAATGGACCCCCGAAACCCCATGGGCATTTTTGCAATGAGTTCGTCAGCAAACCTTTTCCATGTGGCAAACGAACGAGGCATGTAAAGGGGTTTTGTCCTTTTCCGGTGGTGGACAAAAGGGGGTCAGACCCATGGACTCCCCATCTAACCGACGGCAGTCGTGCGCGTTGGAACCGGAAAGGGGGAATTCCGGGAGTCTGTTAGTGTCATCTTCCTCCCTGGCCGGGTGACGGAAAATTGGGGATCACCTGGGGGACTGAACAAAACGCGCGGGGTTTTTCCCCCTCCCCCTCACCGGGGGGGGAACCGACAGGTCGAAATAAAGACCCTTCCTCGGGGAATTTCACTATGAAAGTTACCACAAGGACTTGCAACTTGCCACACCACAGTGTGCAAGGAGGCCCGGGGGGGGCCCTTGTCTGCATTTTCGTTGTCGATAGCACATGATCTCCTTAAAGCTCTTTAATCACCATAACGGGAGGCAAACCGACAAAGTGACGTCATTTTTGTAAGGCAGTAACTTTGCCCCGACCATGACACAGAACAGCCCTTGACGGGGCTGGGTTAAAACGGTCATCCCAAACCCGGTTGAGTGATGGCAAAATGGGCGTCCCCAGACTGGGTTTCACGATAACTGCGCGCTGGGTCAGGAGGTGGGTCGAGCTCTTTATGAGGTTGGTCAGGACAAGGCCGCCCCAGGGGGGGCGCGAGGAAACCCGGGGGGTTTCCAAATTCCAAGCACTATGTACCAGGGGGTGGCAGGTGGGAACCCAAGCGCACACCCCAGAAGGGGCCCACCCGCAAAACCGCTTTCCACGCGGATCAAAAGGATTTAATCTGCCATGGTTTGAAACCATGGAAACGCCTGGGAAGACATGTCATCAACTACTAAGAACTTTGCTGACCACTTGTGATCATGGACGCAAATTTAAGGTTGTACAACCAGGACCGGAGGGTACCTGAAACCCCCCTGTCAAACAGAGGCCAGAAACAGGCGCTAGCCCAAAGTACGGAAGGGTGGAACGGACAATTTAACCCCCGAACCTGTATAGGGAAAAAGCTAAAAGGTTAAGGTGGACTTCAAGGGGGCCACACGGGCTAACCCAACATGAAGGCATGAGGGCCACTAGGCGGGGAGTCCCGGCGGAGGCTCGATGTTGGTGGAGCGACCAGTCGGAAGGTACGGTTGGTCGCGACACCAGCGGGGGCACCTTTTGTGCTGGGCATCGTGTCGCTGCCCAGGGGGGGCGAACAATTTTGGGACGGGGACGGAATACAGCGACCCATGGGGTGACTATCTTTTTGGGGTTTTTTCGGCGCGTCCCCCCCCGAACTACTGGGGGGTCCGGCAACCCAGGCCCGGGGCGGGGCCCCTTGCCGTGGTGCGCGACAAGATGCTCCCAATTGGGGGGACCACTGGGGTATGACTGGATGTATGGTGGTAAACACAACGCCTTCCCGTGCTGCGCACGGGGGCGGTGATTACCGGGGTGGGGGGTAGGTTTTTAACCTCCCGAATATGACCCTTTTTCCGCAGTTAAAAAAGGTAACCACACCTTGGGGGGTGCTGAGGCGGGGGCTTTGCGCACTTAGATGGAGGAGACGCTGGAAACGTCTTTGCCCCCGGCATAACCTGACCGCCCTTTTGATTGGCTTGGTCTGAGGTTTGCTTTGTCCACCCTTTGGGTGCTTTTCGGGGGCAAAAATGACGGGGTTTACAGGCGGGAAGGGGTTGGGTTTTGGGACTTGCAGGGGGGACCAGGGGGCAAGCCTTGTCTTTCGCCCCGCGGTTTAATTTTATGATAGCATTAAAGGGCCCCAAGGTTCCTGGGGGGGACCCAATTGCAATCCTCATGGAATAGTGGGGCATCTCTTCACATACGTCCCAGATCATGGGAATGATTTGAGTTTTATACTACCATCACATGACCCCCTTCTATCCTTCAAATGTCAATAAAAACTAACGTGCTCGCTGGGAAAAAAAGACAAGCGGGGCCCCTCCAGGGATTGGCACTCATTCAGCGCCGGGAATGTCAAAATGTTTTTGATGCCTGCGCCCAAAATTACGGAATGCTTCCTTTAGCTTGGGCCTGACTGCAAATCCCCCTTCCCCCAAATCTAAAAAGGGGAAATGATAACACTTAGGGGTGTGTTCACAGCCACCGTGGCAGTTTTCGTGGGTCGTGGGGTTATCGGTTCGTCCCCCAAATTCGTCTCGACCGATTTGAACCAAGTCTCCAACATACGGTGCGAATCGAACAAAAAGGGTGGGCGGGGGTGACATTGTGGCCATTCGAGGCCCCGACATGGGGACCGCCTGGCTAATTGTTTGGGGGGCCACCCCCCCCAGAGGGGCCTAACAGGAGAGGCATCAGTGCCATCTGGGAGAAGCTTGGGACCCGGGGGTACTGCGGTCTGAGTCATGGCGTTATAAGCCTAAATCAGGAGAAAGGGAAAAGGGTCAAAGCAAGAATTGATACGAAATGGCTAGAACTCAACACAGAGTCAAAAGGCACAACACGGGTTACTGAAGAACTGCTTTTTGTTAACAAATGCGGAATTCGTCAAAAAAAAAAAAAAAAATGGTACACTTGAAACTCAAGGAAATTTTGGCACAAGTGAATTAATTGCTGGGGTGTACACAGAACAAAAACAGAATAATGGCAAGAAAATTATGAAAAAGAATGAACTGTAACAATGGGGAAATTTAAAAAAAATTTCAAATAAAAAAGAAAACGGGTATTAAACAATGTACTACACAGTGCGGCTTCTCAACACACAAAAAAGTTAGGTCGGGTTGCAATTGGTAGGGAAAAAAAAATATGAACACTTGCAGCAAGGTAAGGTGGCAAAACAATTAATAAAATCATCCAATGGAATAAAAAAGTCACAAAAATTTACTGTATCAAGAAGTATGTTTCAAAAAAAAGGCAATGAGTAAAAAGGGGAAAAGATGAAAATTAATAATAATAGGGGAAAAAAATTACAGGTGGCAAAAAGAGTATACACTGACACAAGAAAAAAATTGCTAAGTAAATTTGGTGCAAAAGTATGGAATTTCACAGGTAATTAATTATTGCAATAATGGCAAATAAGCAGGTTCCTGAAAATTCAATAACAGGGACTGATAAATCACTCAATGACAAGGCATAAACATTAACAGAATGCAAAACACAGGTGAATGTGCCTAAACAAAAATATGGCAAAGAAATAATATGGAGAAAAAAAAATTAAATTGAGACATTGGAGAAAATGTAGGTGTCTAGTCACAAGTTGTTGAATTCAAGCAGAATAAAACTGACACTGGCAAGTATTAAAATAACACTTTGAACACACTAACACATCAGAACTGTGCAAGGTTGTCAACAATTTGTGGCTAGCTTGCAGATGCAACAATCAAAATAATAGCAATTAAAATTAAATAATAGCAATTAAAAAGAATATATATACATATATATATATATATATATATATATGGGTAGCACAATGAACAACTTTGAGCAGGAACAAATTAATAATTAGGTGAGAGGCTATGTGCAGAAATAATGCACTAGGATTTAAAATGCAAAAAAAAAATATTGAGCTTGCAAAGTGCCACAATGTTGCTGAAAAATTCACTGAAAGTATGGGCTTCAGTGATACTGTACTTGGTGCAGGGCAATTAAATAATGTCACAAATTCTTAGGAAATGCTAGACAAGTCACTGTTTACTTAACTTTGATTGTAGATGGGGGGTTAGAAGCAAGTAGGCAGATACTGAAACTCCTGGTGTGTAGGGCAATATCGCCCTTTGAGTTAAATGTCACACCCTAGGAAATGCTAGACAAGTCACTGTTTACTTAACTTTGATTGTAGATGGGGGGTTAGAAGCAAGTAGGCAGATACTGAAACTCCTGGTGTGTACTGGTGGCTGGATGCGGCGGTACACACACTATAAACACTTGTAGGCTTCTATGGGGTCTCCAGTGGCGTAGGAAAGATTGTGCAAGGCTTGGGAAGAACGGGAAAAGGGCGTAGAATTCTGCGGAAATGAAGGTTTTTACTAAAAAAACACAGAAACTCGCCAGCTGAGAGAGCGGCGTTTTGTTTACACTGGGAACGCGTCTGAGAGCGTTGCTGACCGTGGCTTAGGAAGCGCAGACGGACACGGGGAAATTTCTACAGAAAAGGACTTTTTCAGAATGCCAGAAGTACTGCAAGAGACTGCAACAATTACTAAGATGTTACTTTACAGTTTTCACTAGGGGGAAATGTTGAGATACTGGTGAAAATAACAACAACAAAAATTAAATCACTGCTGAAGCTGGAGGAAGGGTGAAGATTGAAGTCATGGCCCAAGCTCAAGGAAGCATTCCGTAATTACTTCCGGCGCAGGCATCAGAGTCATTACCTTGACATTATCAAGAGCGTCATGAATGAGTGCCAATCCCCGGATGAAAGCCCTCGCTTGCGTCTGTCGTTTCCAGCGAGCATCGTTAGATTTTATTGACATTATGAAGGATAGCAAGTGGGTCACTAGTGATGGTAGTATAAAACTCAAAGACATCATTCCCATGATCTCGGAGCTCATGCGAAGAGATGCCCTCCATCTCCATGATAGGATTGAGATAGGCTGGCCCAGGAACACATCCTGGGCGCCTTTAATGCTATCGATAAAATTAAAGCGCCCAGGATGTGTTCCTGGGGCCGAGCCCTAATTGTCAATCCTATCATGGAGATGGAGGGGCATCTCTTCGCATGACGCTCCGACGATCATGGGAATGATGTCTTCGAGTTTTATACTACCATCACTAGTGACCCACTTGCTATCCTTCATAATGTCAATAAAATCGTGGACGATGCCCTGACTCAGGCACCCACGAGACGCTGGAAGCTACGGATGATGCGATAAGCCAGCAGATGACCTGGATATGACTGGCTTGGTCGGATGATCGACTGGGCGGTGGGTCCCCTACACTACACTCTGCCGTATCCCACCGCTGTCACCACTGTTAAGTCTAAACTTCTTGGCTGCTTACTTTGGGCAGTAGAATGGTAGCGTAGGTGCAGAGATACGGCCGATGACTAGACTCAGTTTATTAATGGCAAGGTGTAGGTGTACACGGGGACAGAGCGTGAGGGGACCGGGAGCCAGTTCGTAGGGGGAGATGCTGCTTCAGTGAGGTAGGCCGTAAGTGAGAGAGAAGCATGGCTGACCAGCCCGACCTTGATAGGCCTATAGAGGGCAGCACCATAGTGCCACGCAGTTTGAAACAGCCTCTGGGTAGGCTGTTTACACACATCCACCGAGCCATCTCGCGAAAGATACCCAAGGCCACCCCCGGGAGACCGGAGAGGGATTGGGACATCCCCAGGCGATCCAGATTCCACGGCAAACTACACCAACGCCAAGAACCTCAACGGAATAGGAATGGACCACGGTACCCTTCTCCCTACCTAGGAACTAGAATGCCTGTGGAGAGAAGCTCCCAGGGTAAAAATGGGAAGGAAATAAGGGAGAGATGAGGAAGAGGGGAGGAGGAAATGGAAAAGGGAGGATGGGGAAGATGGGAAAAGGGAGGGGGATTGGGGGTATTAGGTTCGGTCTGAGGAAGAAGACCAAAAGGTCCAATTCCTCAGACCGATAGCCTTTTACCTCGTCAAGGAGCCCCCCTTAAAGAGGCTCCTCGCTGCAGCATTTGCAACCCATGCTTCACACCTATATAAGAATGTTGGTACCACTATACTTTCGTACATTCTCTTCTTTGCCTCCATGGATAACGTTTTTTGTCTCCACAGATACCTCAACGCACCACTCACCTTTTTTCCTTCATCAATTCTATGGTTAACCTCATCCTTCATAAAACCATCCGCTGACACGTCAACTCCCAAATATCTGAAAACATTTACTTCTTCCATAATCCCTCTCTCCAATGTGATATCCAATTTTTCTTTATTTAAATCGTTTGATACCCTCATCACCTTACTCTTATCTATGTTCACTTCCAACTTTCTACCTTTACACACTCTCCCAAACTCGTCCACTAACCTTTGCAACTTTTCTTTAGAATCTCCCATAAGCACAGTATCATCAGCAAAAAGTAACTGTGCCAACTCCCATTTTGCATTTAATACCCCATAATTTAATCCCACCCCTCTCCCCAACACCCTAGCATTTACTTCTTTAACAACCCCATCTATAAATATATTAAACAACCATGGTGACATTACACATCCCTGTCTAAGACCTACTTTTACCTGGAAGTAATCTCCTCTTTCCTACACACCCTAACCTGAACCTCACTATCCTCATAAAAACTCTTTACAGCCTTTAGTAACTTATTACCTATTCCATACACTTGCAGCATTTGCCACATTGCTCCCCTATCCACTCTATCATATGCCTTTTCTAAATCCATAAATGCAATGAAAACTTCTCTACCTTTATCTAAATACTGTTCACACATATACTTCACTGTAAACACTTGATCTACACATCCCCTACCCACTCTAAAGCCTCCTTGCTCATCTGCAATCCTACTCTCTGTTTTACCTCTAATTCTTTCAATAATAACCCTGCCATACACTTTACCTGGTATACTCAGTAAACTTATTCCCGTATAATTCTTACAATATATTTGATCCCCCTTCCCTTTATATAAAAGAACTATACATGCTCTCTGCCAATCCCTAGGTACCTTCCCCTCTTTCATACATTTATTAAACAAAATTACCAACCACTCCAGCACCATATCCCCCCCTGCTTTTAACATTTCTGTCATGATCCCGTCAGTTCCAGCTGCTTTACCCCTTTCATTCTACGTAATGCCTCACGCACCTCCCCCACACTCACATCCTGATCTTCTTCACTCCTAAACGATGTTGTACCTCCCTGGCCAGTACATGAAATTACAGCCTCCTTTTTCATCGACATTTAAAAGTTCCTCAAAATATTCCCGCCATCTACCCAATACCTCCAGCTCCCCATCTACTAACTCCCCTACTCTGTTTTTAACTGACAAATCCATTCGTTCTGTAAGGGGTTGGGAGCAGTAGGAGGATTGAATACTATGTTTGTTTGGTTCAGTCATTTATAATTGTTTTGTTATTGTTGTTGTTGTTATGGAGCGGCCTTGGAGAGTACATTGTTATTGTTACTCAGTCTTTCTATAGCCTACAACCACTACAGTGGCGACGAGGATGGGATCATCAGAGCCAAGGATAGTGGGCCAATGTGGCCTGAAGTAGTAGGGATATTGCCAGCCGAGGACATTGCAGCAGAACGGTGATACAGCAGCAACAAGTGGCAGCATGGCAGCATCACAAGGAAGGTTGGAACCTTTCGACCCACGTAAGATTTCTTTGGAGCTCT
Organism: Cherax destructor; assembly: GCA_009830355.1. Taxonomy (NCBI): domain Eukaryota; kingdom Metazoa; phylum Arthropoda; class Malacostraca; order Decapoda; family Parastacidae; genus Cherax; species Cherax destructor. The sequence continues at coordinate 133,466 of WNWK01003790.1, forward strand.
GGCTAAGCTTGTTGGAAGCCAATTTCGCTCACTTAGGAATTAAAGAGCAAGATAACAAGAGGAATTTCTTGCTAGTGTCCCTGGGATCAGAAACTTACAGTGTTTTAGGTAAAAGACATGTCAACATGGTAAGACAGCTGGGAAAATAAGATGGGTGGCTTGGAAGGGGCTGTCTTGAACGACAGCACTCCTGAGGGTGCTAGTGTTGTCCTGGAGGATCTATATTAACAGATCCTTCTTAAAAGACATGTCAACATGGTATGACAGCTGGGAAAATAAGATGGGTGGCTTGGAAGGGGCTGTCTTGAACGACAGCACTCCTGAGGGTGCTAGTGTTGTCCTGGAGGATAGTTCTCCTGAGGGTGCTAGTGTTGTACTGGAGGACAGTGCTCCTGATGGAGCTAGTGTTGTCCTAGAAAACAGTGCTCCTGAGGGTGCTAGTGTTGTCCTGGAGGATAGTTCTCCTGAGGGTGCTAGTGTTGTCCTGGAGGACAGTGCTCCTGAGGGCGCTAGTGTTGTCCTAGAAGACAGTGCTCCTGAGGGTGCTAGTGTTGTCCTGGTGGACAGTGCTCCTGAAGGTGCTAATGTTGGAGATGAAACAAAAGGGGATGTTAGCACTAGTGCTGAAGATAGAAATGAGACAGGAAAACACGCACTAATAGGGAATACATTAGGGAACACAGTCACAAAAAAACAAAGCAAACACAAACCAGGCCTATGCAAATATTATGCATTTGGTATCTGCAGGCATGGAATTTCTGGGAAAACAGATGGGACATGCAACTTTGACCACCCCAGAAAATGCCGTGCCCATATGACAACAGGAAAATGCAACCTCCCTTTCTGTAAGCTTTTCCACCCTGAAATGTGTCACTCATCAGTTCAGGAAAGACAGTGCTATAACCTATATTGCCAGGCCCACCACCTAAAGGGTGCAAGACGACACAGAACATCCAGACCATGGGAAAACCTGGGTAGCCAAAGCCACTCCAGAGAGAGAGTTTTTTTTAGCGCAAGGAAGGAAAAAAAGCTGGCAGGAAATAACAGAAATCATACACCAACTGCAATCATTTCTGGAGTGGAACCACAGTCAATGGCCTCCACTCCAGAACAACAGATATTAGTGCCAGGAAAAAAAGACCCCCTCCATACCAAGAATACCACCAATCCAACGACATTCATCTTTGCAAATATACAGGGTCTAAAGCCAGCAACAAACAACAAGATACCTTACATCCGTGGACTCCTTACAGAGTCAAATGCTATGTTTGCGGCTTTCACAGAGACCCACATAAGGGATCACTTGGACAATGAAATATGGATCCCTGGCTGCAACCTATCAGATGTGACAGAGTGAACAGGCAAAAAGGTGGGGCTGGCCTGTATATCACAGAGTCACTTGTATGCCTCAAATGATGTAGTTGAAGTTTTAGCAGTAAAGATCGAGAATCAAAACCTGGTCATCGTGGTTGTATACAAGCCTCCGGATGCAACGTCCCAACAATTCCAGGAACAGCTTCTGAAAATTGACCAATGTCTGGAAAACCTTCCAGCCCCTGCCCCCAACATCTTGCTCCTGGGGGACTTCAATCTAAGGCACCTAAAATGGAGGAATATTGCAAATAATGTGGTAGCAGAGATAACACCAGGAGGCAGCTCAGATGAAAACTCGCACACACACGAGTTTTTAAATCTCTGCACCAAATTCACCTTAAACCAGCAAATAATAGAGCCTACAAGATTGGAGAATACACTGGACCTCATCTTCACTAACAATGATGATCTGATACGAAATGTCATCATATCAAAAACGATATATTCAGATCACAACATAATAGAGGTCCAGACATGCATGAGGGGGGCCCCAGATCGACAAAATGTGATCAGTCGCGAGGGAGCCTTCTCCAATTTCAACTTCAATAACAAAAACATAAGGTGGGACCAAGTAAACCAAATCCTAAATGATATAAACTGGGAAGATAGCCTAAGCATCACGGATCCTAACCTATGTCTAGAACAAATTAACTCTGTGGCACTTGAGGTTTGCTCAAGGCAAATTCCCTTAAGGAAAAGGAGGAGAAGATGTAAACTAGAAAGAGAGAGGCGCTCCCTATACAGGCGAAGGCAAAGAATAACAGAGCGGCTACAAGAGGCCAATATATCTGAAATACGTAGGGAGGCACTGGTCAGAGAAATAGCAAACATTGAAATAAAACTAAAGGAATCTTACAGGAATAAAGAAACACGGGAAGAACTAAAAGCCATAAATGAAATTGAAAGAAACCCAAAGTATTTCTTTTTTTATGCCAAAACAAAGTCGAGAACAACATCCAGTATTGGGCCCCTACTAAAACGAGATGGGTCTTACACAGATGACAGCAAGGAAATGAGTGAGTTACTAAAGTCCCAGTATGACTCAGTTTTTAGTGAGCCGCTAACCAGACTAAAAGTTGAAGACCTAAATGATTTTTTTATGAGAGTGCCACAGAACCTGGTAGACGCAAGCCTATCTGACATTACCCTGTCGCCACATGCCTTTGAAAAGGCGATAAATGACATACCCATGCACTCCGCTCCAGGCCCCGACTCATGGAACTCAGTGTTCATCAAGAACTGCAAGAAGCCCCTATCATGTGCTTTTAACTTCCTATGGAGAGGGAGCATGGACACTGGGGTCGTCCCGCAGTTACTAAAAACAACAGACATAGTCCCACTCCACAAAGGCGGCAGTAAAGCAACGGCAAAGAACTACAGACCAATAGCGCTAACGTCCCATATCATAAAAATCTTTGAAAGGGTTCTAAGAAGCAAGATTGCCACTCATCTAGATAACCATCAATTACACAAGCCAGGGCAGCATGGGTTTAGAGCAGGTCGCTCCTGTCTGTCCCAACTACTGGACCACTATGACAAGGTCCTGGATGCTCTAGAGGACAAACAGAATGCAGATGTTATATACACAGACTTTGCAAAAGCCTTTGACAAGTGTGACCATGGTGTGATAGCACACAAAATGCGTGATAAAGGAATAACAGGAAAAGTTGGTAGATGGATCTATAATTTCCTAACAAGTAGAACACAAAGAGTAGTAGTCAACAGAGTAAAGTCTGAGGCAGCTAATGTGAAAAGCTCTGTTCCACAAGGCACAGTACTCGCTCCCATCCTGTTCCTCATCCTCATATCGGGCATAGACAGGGATATAAGCCACAGTGCCGTGTCTTCCTTTGCAGATGACACCTGAATCTGTATGACGGTGTCCACCGTTGAAGACACTGCAAGACTCCAAGCAGACATAAACCAAATCTTTAAATGGGCTGCAGAAAACAATATGAAGTTCAATGATGAGAAATTTCAATTACTCAGATACGGAAAACGTGAGGAAATTAAAATCTCATCGCAGTACAAAACTAATTCCAACCACACAATAGAGCGAAAAACTAATGTCAAAGACCTGGGAGTGATCATGTCAGAGGATCTCACCTTCAAGGACCATAACACCGTAGCAATCGCATCTGCTAGAAAATGACAGGATGGATAATGAGAACCTTCAAAACCAGGGATGCAAAGCCCATGTTGACACTTACAAATCGCTTGTTCTATCTAGGCTGGAATATTGCTTGCACACTAACTGCACCTTTCAAGGCAGGTGAAATTGCTGACCTTGAAAATGTGCAGAGAACCTTCACGGCACGCATAACTGCGATAAACCACCTCAATTACTGGGAACGCTTGAAGTTTCTAAACCTGTACTCCCTGGAACACAGGCGGAGAGATACATTGTTATATACATGTGGAAAATTCTCGAGGATTAGTACCAAACTTACACACGAAAATCACTCCCTACGAAAGCAAAGGCCCAAGCCCCCTCAGGGATCCAGGAGGAGTTGAGGTCCCCCTAGGAGCCCCTACAAAATTCGAAAGGCCCAAAACCCCCAGGGGAACCAGGAGAAGTTGAGGCCCCCTACCAAATTCCAAAACCAAAACCCCCAGGAACCAAGATGTGTTGAGGCCCTCCTTGGAAACCCCACAAAATTCGAAACCCCAAAAAAACAGGGGAACCAGGAGGAGATGAGGGCCCCTAGACCCCCCACCAAATTCGAAAACCCCTAAAAAAACCAGGGGAACCAGGAGGAGTTGAGGCCCCCATAGGACCTCCCACCAAATTCGAAAACCCCAAAAAAACCAGGGAACCAGGAGTTGATGCTCCCTAGGACCCCCAACGAAATTCGAAAAAACCAAAAACAGGGGAACCAGGAGGAGATGAGGCCCTCCTAGGACCCCCCACCAAATTCAAAGCTTAAACCCCCCTCAGAGGAACCAGGACTATTTGAGGCCCCCATAGGACCCCACCAAATTTGAAAGGCCCAAAACCCCTTCAAGGGAACCAGGAGGAGTTGAGGCCCTAGGACCCCACCAAATTCGAAAGACCGAAAACCCCAAGGGGAACCAGGAAGATTGAAGCCCCCTAGGACCCCCACCAAATTCGAAAACCCCAAAAAACCAAGGGGAACCAGGAGGAGTTGAGGCCCCGTAGAACCCCTTACCAAATTCGAAGGCCCAAACCCCCCCAGGGCAACCAGGAGGAGTTGAGGCCCCCTAGGACCCCACAAAACTCGAAAACCCAAAAACCTCCCCAGGGGAACCAGAAGGAGTTGAGGCCCCGTCGGACCCCCCCCCAAATTCGAAAGGCCCAAAACCCCCAAGGCAACCAGGAGGAGTTGGGGCCCCAATGGACCCCCTCCCACCAAATTAGAAAACCCCCAAAAAACCCAGGGAACCAGGAGTTGAGGCCCCCTAAGACCCCCCACCAAATTCGAAAGGCTCAAAACCCCCCCAGGGGAACCAGGAGGAGTTGAGGCCCCCCTAGGAACCCCACCAAATTCGAAAACCCAAAAAAAAAACCAGGGGAACCTGGAGGAGTTGAGGCCCCCTAGGACCCCCCACCAAATTCGAAAACCCAAAAATCCCCAGGGGAACCAGGAGGAGTTGAGACCCCATAGGACCCCCACACCAAATTCGAAAGGCCCAAACCCCCAGGGTAACCAGGAGTAGTTGAGGCCCCCTAGGACCCCCACCAAATTCGAAAACCCAAAAACGCCCCAAGGGAACCAGGAGGAGTTGAGGCCCCTGTAGGAACCCCCCACCAAATTAGAAACCCCCCAAAAAAAACCCAGGAAAACTAGGAGGAGTTGAGGCCCCACTAGGACCCCCCACCAAATTCGAAAACTCCAAAAACCCCTGAGGGGAACCGAGGTTGAGGCCCCCACCAAATTAGAAAACCCTCAAAAAAAAAACAGAAAAACTAGGAGGAGTTGAGGCCCCCTAGGACCCCCCCAACAAATTCGAAAACCCCCAAAAAAACCAAGGGAACCAATAGGAGTTGATGCTCCTCTAGGACCCCCTACATAATTCGAAAACCCAAACCCCTCCAGGGGAACCAGGAGGAGTTGAGGCCCCTGTAGGACCTCCCCACCAAATTCGAAAGGCCCAAACCCCACCACGGGAAGCAGGAGGAGTTGAGGACCCCCTAGGACCCCCCCCACCAAATTTGAAAGGCTTAAAACCACCCCTGGGGAACCAGGAGGAGTTGAGGCCCCCCTAGGACCCCCACTAAATTCGAAAACCACCCAAAAACCCCAGGGGAACCAGGAGGAGTTGAGGCCCCCCTAGGACCCCCCCACCAAATTCGAAAAACCCAAAAAAAACCAGGGGAACCAGGAGAAGTTTATGCCCCCCTAGGACCCCCCTCCCACCAAATTGGAAAGGCTTAAAACCCTCCCAGGGGAACCAGGAGGAGTTGAGGCCCCCCTAGGACCCCCACCAAATTCGAAAACCCAAAAAAACCCCAGGGGAACCTGGAGGAGTTGAGGCCCCCGTAGAACCCCTTACTAAATTCGAAAGGCCCAAACCCCCCCAGGGTAACCAGGAGGAGTTGATGCCCCCCTAGGACCCCCCACTAAATTCGAAAACCCAAAAACCTCCCCAGGGGAACCAGGAGGAGTTGAGGCCCCGTAGGACCCCCCCACCAAATTCGAAAGGCCCAAAAAAACCCCAGGGCAACCAGGAGAAGTTGAGGCTCCCAATGGACCCCCTCCCCACCAAATTAGAAAACCCCCAAAAAAACAGGGGAACCAGGAGTTGAGGCCCCCCTAAGACCCCCCCACCAAATTCGTAAGGCTCAAAATCCCCCCAGGGGAACCAGGAGGAGTTGAGGCCCCTATAGGAACTCCCACCAAATTCGAAAACCCAAAAAAAACCCAGGGGAACCAGGAGGAGTTGAGGACCCCCCAACAAATTTGAAAACCCAAAACCCCCCCAGGGGAATCAGGAGGAGTTGAGGCCCCCATAGGACCCCAACCCCCACCAAATTCGAAAGGCCCAAAACCCCCCAAGGGGAACCAGGAGTAGTTGAGGCCCCCCTAGGACCCCCCACCAAATTCGAAAATCCAAAAAAAAAACCAGGGCAACCAGGAGTAGTTGAGGCCCCCCTAGGACCCCCCACCAAATTCGAAAACCCAAAAACGCCCCAAGGGGAACCAGGAAGAGTTGAGGTCCCCCTAGGACCCCCTTTACCAAATTTGAAAGGCCCAAAACCCCCCCAGGGGAACCAGGAGGAGTTGAGGCCCCCGTAGGACCCTCCTACCAAATTCGAAAACCCAAAAAAAAACCCAGGAGAACCAGGAGTTGAGGCCCCCCTAGGAACCCCCCCCCCCACCAAATTCGAAAAAAAACCCCAAAAAACCATAGAAACCAGGAGGAGTTGAGGCCCCTAGGACCCCACCAAATTCGAAATGCCCAAAACCTCAACCAGGAGGGTTGAGGCCCCCGGGACCCCCTCACCAAATTCAAAAGGGTTAAAACAACCCGGGGAACCAGGAGGGTTGTGGCCCCCAGGAAAAATCCCCACCAAATTCGAAAACCCCAAAAAAAAAAGGCCTGGAGGAGATGGGCCCCCGTAGAACCCCCTACCAAAATCGAAGGCCCAACCCCCACCCGGGCAACCAGGAGGAGTTGAGGCCCCCTATTACCCCACTAAATTCCCAATACCCAAAAAAACCCCCGGGGACCAGGAGGAGTTGAGGCCCCCAGGACCCCGCCCCAAAATTGAAAGGCCCAAAAAAAAACCCCAGGGCAACCAGTAGGAGTTGAGGCCCCTGTAGGACCTCCCCACCAAATTAGAAAACCCCCAAAAAAACCAGGGGGAAACCCGGAGTTGAGGCCCCCAAAGACACCCCACACCACACCAAATTCGAAGGCTCAAACCCCCCCGACCAGGAGGAGTTGAGGCCCCCCTAGGACCCTTCACCAAATTCGAAAACCCAAAAAAACAACAAGGGGAACCAGGAGTTGAGGCCCCCTAGGACCCCCCCCAAAATTTGAAAGCCCCAAAACCCCAGGGCAACCAGGAGTAGTTGAGGCCCCCTAGGACCCCCCCCAAATTCAAAAAACCCAAAAAAGCCCCAAGGGAAACCAGGAGGAGTTGAGGCCCCCATAGGACCCCCCACCAAATTAGAAAACCTAAAAAAAAAAAAAGAAAACTAGTAGGAGTTGGGACCCCCTAGTAGGAGTTGAGGCCCCAGGACCCCCACCAAATTCTTAAAACCCCAAAAATTTCCCAGGGAACAAATAGGAGTTCATGCTCCCCTAGGACCCCCACATAATTCGAAAACCCAACCCCCCAGGGGAACCAGGAAAAGTTGAGGCTCTTTTAGGACCCCCCACCAAATTCGAAAGTCCCAAACCTCCCCAGGGAACCAGGAGGAGTTGAGGACACCCTAGGACCCCCCTCAAATTCGAAAGGCCCAAAACCCCCCAGGGGAACCGGAGGGGTTGTGGCCCCCTAGGACCCTCCTACAAATTGAAAACCCCAAAAAATCCCCCTTAGGGGAACCAGGAGTTGAGGCTTCCCTAGGACCCCCTCATCAAATTCGAAAAAACCCAAAAACTCCCCTTAGGGGAACCAGGAGTTTAGGCTTCCCAAGGACCCCCTCGGCAAAATTGAAAACCCCAAAACCCCTCTGGGGAACCAAATAAAAACAGGAAAACTAGGAGCTGAGGCCCCCCTAGGACCCCCCACCAAATTCGAAAACCCCAAAAACCCCGAGGGGAACCAGGAGTTGAGGCCTCCCTGGGACCCCCTCACCAAATTCGAAAACCCCAAATAACCCACTGGAACAAATAGGAGTTGATGCTCCCTAGGACCCCCCTCAAAATTCGAAAACCCAAAAACCCCCCATGGGGAACAGAGAGGAGTTCAGGCCCCCCTAGGACCCCCCTTACCAAATTCAAAAGGCCCAAAACCCCTTCAGAGGAACAAGGAGGAGTTGACGCCCCCGTAGGACCCTCCTACCAAATTTGAAAACCCAAAAAAAACCCTTAGGGGAACCAGGAGTTGAGGCCCCCCTAGGACCCCCCACCAAATTCGAAAACCCCAAAAAAAACCTCCGGGGAACCAGGAGGAGTTGGGGCCCCTCTAGGAGCCCCCAAATTCGAAAACCCAAAAAAAAACCAGGAGAACCAGGAGTTGAGGCCCCCCTAGGACCCCCCCACCAAATTCGAAAACCCCAAAAAAACACGGAAACCAGGAGGAGTTGAGGCCCCCGTAGGACCCCCCACCAAATTCGAAATGCCCAAATAAAAAACAAGGGGAACCAGGAGGAGTTGAGGCCCCCCTAGGACCCCCTCACTAAATTCGAAAGGCTTAAAACCTCCCAGGGGAACCAGGAGGAGTTGAGGCCTCCCTAGGACCCCCTCACTAAATTCGAAAGGCTTAAAACCCCCCAGGGGAACCAGGAGGAGTTGAGGCCCCCGTAGGATCCCCCCATGAAATGCCCAAATACCAGAATATGCCCAAAAAAAAAACCAGGGGAACCAGGAGGAGTTGAGGCCCCCGTAGGACCCCGCCACCAAATTCGAAAGGCCCAAAATAACCCCAGGGCAACCAGGCGGAGTTGAGGCCCTGTAGGACCCCTCCCCACCAAATTAGAAACCCCCCAAAAAAAAACCAGGGGAACCAGGAGTTGAGGCCCCCAAATACCCCCCACCAAATTCGAAAAGCTCAAACCCCCACCAGGGGAACCAGGAGGAGTTGAGGCCCCCCTAGGACCCCCCACCAAATTCGAAAACCCAAAAAAAAAACCAAGGGAACCAGGAGAAGTTGATGCCCCCCTAGGACCCCCCACCAAATTCGAAAGCCCAAAAAAAAACCCAGGGGAACCAGGAGAAGTTGAGGCACCCATAGGACCCCCCCCTCAAATTCGAAAGCCCCAAAACCACCCAGTGCAACCAGGAGTAGTTGAGGCCCCCCTAGGACTCCCCACCAAATTCGAAAACCCAAAAACTCCCCCTTAGGGGAACCAGGAGTTGAGGCTTCCTAGGACCCCCCACCAAATTCGAAAACCCAAAAAACCCCTCCGGGGAGCCAGGAGGAGTTGGGGCCCCCCTAGGACCCCCCACCAAATTTGAAACCCCCCAAAAAAAAAAAACCAGGGGAACCAGGAGGAGTTGAGGCCTCTCTAGGAACCTCCCCCCACCAAATTCGAAAGGCTTAAAACTCCCCAAGGGGAACCAGGAAGAGTTGAGGCCCCCCTAGGACCCCCCACCAAATTCGAAAACCCAAAACCCCCCCAGGGGAACCAGGAGGATTTGAGGCCCCCTAGGACCCCCCACCCACCAAATTCGAAAACCCCCCAAAAAAAACCAAGGGAACCAGGAGGAGTTAAGGCCCTGTAGGACCCCCCCCACCAAATTTGTAAGGCCCAAAACCCCCCCAGAGCAACCAGGAGGAGTTGTGGCCCTCGTAGGACCCCCTCCCCATCAAATTAGAAAAACCTCAAAAAAACCAGGGGAACTAGGAGGAGTTGAGGCCCCCTTAGGACCCCTCCCACCAAATTCGAAAACCCCCCAAAAAAACCAGGGAAACCAGGAGTTTATGCCCCCCTAAGACCCCCACCCACCAAATTCGAAAGGCTCAAAACACCCCCAGGGGAACCAGGAGGAGTTGAGGCACCCCTAGGACCCCTGGGGGGGTTTGGCCATTCAAATTTGGTGGGGGGTCCTAGGGGGGCCTCAACTCCTCCTGGTTCCCCTGTGGGGGTTTTGGGCCATTCGAATTTGGTGGAGGGCGTCCTAGGGGGGCCATTCGATCTTAATGTTTAAGGTCAGCAATTTTCTATATCAAACGAACGTGATCTCACCAACTTCCTTAGACAAGCTGACATTACCATTACTGATTAGCCTATTGTCCTCAACACATAATATACGTGTGGTGTATTAGTGTATGTTACTACTACTTTGTGAAATTTTTTTGTACTAACTTTATACTAGCTAGTACCAACTACCTCATACACTATGTACTTTACTTTTAGTGCTATTACTTGCTTCAACTTTATAATATAAATCAAATCTTGCTTCTAAGTTAACTTTATATCATATTTACTATCTGTCCATTTAATTTAATCCCCATTTATATATTCTCTTGAAATAGTTCCCAGCAAATCAATACCTAGTACTGCCTTTCATCCAATAATTCCTTTTACTTAAGGTGCTAATTCTGGTGCTAAAGTGTTTTACTCTTTTTATTTACTATTATATTCCCTAAAGTGTTAACTCGTAATTAAGGTGCTATTTTTGGTGCTAAAGTGTTTTACTCTTTTTATTTACTATTATATTCCCTAAAGTGTTAACCCTCATTGTTTACTATTATATTCCCTAGATTTTATCTTAAAAAAAAAAAAAAATCTAACTGCCACAGTTCTTTTATTAATTTTTATTATAATAATTAAGGTGCTAACTCAGGTACTAATTTACTTTACTTTCATTGTTTGCTATCATTTTCCCTAGCTCCTTTATTCCCAGCTTTAGTAAACTACCATAGTTCAATTAATTGCATTTGTATAAATTGACTAAGGTACAAATTCACGTGCCAAGAACACTGTCAAATACCCTGTATCTCTACAAACTCTTATTAAAAATTTGTAATAATCAAATAGTTCCTAAGCATTTATTCTAGTATCATATTAGTAAGTTTAGTATTATCTATTCTTCTCAGGTCTAGTTATAGAATCACATCAAATCTTATGATTACAGGAATTGATCCTGATATCAACCTATTATTAAATGACTTACATGATTCCAACAGCAACTGTAACTATTACACAGCAGATCAAGCAAAGACATTACTCAGAGCCAACAATAACATAACTATCTTCAATTACAATGTTAGATCTTTGAGAAAACATTATGATGACCTCACAGCACTACTCCAATCCCTCCAGACCAATATGTCAATCATAACACTCACTGAGACCTGGCTGAAGCCTGATACTACAGATGTCTATGGCATCCCAGGTTACACAGCCATTCACAATTGCAGGACAGATCAGCGAGGGGGTGGAATAGCTATATATTACTCAGATCAACTTGAATGTATCAATAACTCTTGCATAAGGGATGAGCATGGAGAATATATTATAGCTAAATTTAAATCAAAAGACCTGAAAAAACCCTCACACTGATAAACATCTACAGAACCACAGTCAAACATTCACCATTTTAGTGAAAAACTAGGAACCTAATAACTGATGCACACATGAACAAAGACCATTTGCTGTCACAGGAGACTTCAATATAAATCTCCTACATGACCAGGACCCCAAGTAACAGAATTCACAAGCACTATGAGCAAGAGTTTCAAAAAATCCCTCAACACCCAGCATCCTTAAACCATTAACAAAAGGCACCAATATAAAAAACAATACAAAAGGGGGTCTAATAACCAGAGAACAATCCAAACGCTACTCATCAACCCTTACCAGCCTGATAAGGAGATAAAAATTGTATGAGAACAGACTCCAGAACATAAAAGGTGATATGAAAAAGACCGGAAGACCCTATCTGCAATTCTAGGAAATAATAAGATAGCGAAAAACAACACCATCAAATTATAAAAGATGAACCCCTACCCCCACCTACTGAGACAGCAAACAGACTTAAGTTTTCTTTCTCCACCATAGGAAAGAATCTAGCGAGTAAAACCCAAGCTCAAACACCCGTCCAACAGACTACCTCACAAACACCTACCCTAATACGCTATTCCTAGCTCCTACCAACCCAATTGAAGTCTCGCCATAATCAACACCTTTAAAAAACAAGGCAGGAGACATAAACAGCCTACCAACTTTTATGTAAAAAAAGCTTCACAGGTACTGTCACCAATCATAGCAACACTATTCAATAAATCCATTGAAGCCTCTACCTTCCCATCAATTCTCAAATAGCTAGGGTCACCCCGATCCACAAAGGAGGGATCAAACAGACCTGAATAATTATAGACCAATTTCTAATTTACCATTGCTTTAAAATCTTCGAAAAATTAATTCAAAAAATCTATTCCTACCAGTTCACACAATGTACTCAACCCCTGTCAATTTGGATTCAGGACAAACAAGAGCAAAACGATGCTATTACGCACATGTTGGAGAATATATACAGCACTTGAGAAAAAGAAGTCCCACTGGGAATTTTTCATTGATCTCCGCAAAGCTTTTGATACAGTCGACCATGATTTACTGCTCACAAAATTAGCACACTATGGTATAAGGGGGCACCCACTCAACTACCTAAAATCATACCTCACCAACAGAAGCCAATACGGACACAAATGGAGCGAACTCTTCCACACAACCAATTACAGTCGGAGTCCTCAAGGAAGTGTCCTGGGGACTCCTATTCCTCATTTACAAATGACCTACCGAATGCATCCAAATACCAAACCCATTTTATTTGCAGATGACACAAATATGTCTTCTCACCCAAATCCAGTTATACTGGCCAACACTGTTAATGCCGAATTACAGAAAATACAACAGGATGACGACTAACGTTTACTCTCAATACTGACAAAGACCTACTTCATACAGTTTAAGCAAAGTCACAAATGTTCCACTTAACACTTTGGACACCCATCAAAGACTCACAGAGGGAAAATTCAGGAACCACCTTGACAGTAGCCTTAAATTCCAAACACATATACAAAAATTTCCAAGAAAATCTGAAGACAGTAGGCATATTATCAAAGATATATTTGTACCTCAATCAGCTTCCCTTTCACTATATCATTCACTTATCTACCCGTATCTCACCTATGGAATCTGTGCATGGGGATCAACAACGTTAAATCACCTTAGACCACTCATAACACAACAAAAGGCCGCAGTCAGAATGATAACAAATTCCCACTTAGACAGCATACTCCACCAATATTCAAAAGTCTCAAACTACTCACCGTAAAGAACATTCAACTTACCCTTTTTTTCCTACTACATATATAAAACTTTACACTCTAATATAAACCCTTGCTCAAAACTCCTCACCAACTTAATAGGACCCATGACCACAACACACGAAAAGATCACTTTTGATATACCCGTGTTCATACAACCATGTAAAAATTTATGCACATAAAGGGCCCCAGAATTGGAATTATTACCAGTAAATTAAGATAATCTTGTTGAAAATCAATTTGACTCAACTAAAACCACCTACTCACCCAAACCTAAATGATCAAAATACTTTGAAAATGCTCATTGTTACTTTCCTATACGATAATCTCAATTTTTAATAGTATGTTACTATTATGTTACCCCTACTCATATTATAAGTTAAAGTCAAAAAAGCTCAAGTTATTTTCCTTAAGATAATCTCAACCAATTATCATTCAAGAACTTAACACCTGTAACAACTAAGATCTAATATCAATATATAATAATTTAAACAGTAAAATTTCATCATATTGTAATTTTGAAAATAATTTTTTAAATAGAATAAACTCAAAAATTTCTTAATATTAAGTACATAGTTTTTTAAAGGGGTGGGAAAAAGCGCCCCTAATCCCATGGCATGTCAGTGGCCCCTTGCACTCAATTTACATTGTAACCTCCGATACCCATGTAACCTGCAATGAAATAAAATTTGTTTGTTTGTTTGTTTGTTTGTTTGTTTGTGGATCATCTGTTTTGTTGCCAAACAAAAAAGAAGTACTTATCAGTGTTGAGGTAAGTTTTTTGGTGTCATCCATGTTGATATTATTATTAATTCGTCGTTAACAATGGTTGGGGCAAGGTTTGGGGAGATGAATGTTGTGTCGTCAGCAAAGAGTACTGGTTTCTTTGTTGTGATACATTGGGAAGATCATTGATGTATAAGAGGAAAAAGGGGGGGGACCAAGGAATTCCCCTGTTTACCCATTGTCTAGTTTGTCGTGGAGGATGTGTCACTTATATGTTCAGAATATAAATGCCTCAAATGATGGTTTAAATTAGCAAAAAGGCCAAACCCTGGTCATCGTGGTTGTTCAACCCCCCGGATACAACGTCCCTACAATTCCAGGAACAGCTTCTGAAAATTGCCCACGTCTAAAAAATCTTCCAGCTCCCCCCCCAACATCTTGCTAGGGGGTTTTCCCAACCTCAGGCCCCTTTGGAGGAACATTAAACAATGTGGTAGCAAAATCCCCCGGGGAGGCAGCTCAGATAAAATTCACACATGCATGAACTTTTAAATCCTGCACCAAGTTCACCTTAAACCAGCAAATAGTAACCCACAAGATTAGAGACTACGGGGGACCTCATCTTCACCAACAATGATGATTATGAAATGTCACATATCAAAACAATATACCAGATCAAACAAAAGAGGTCCAGACATGCATGCGGGGACCCCCAGATAAAAAAGGGATCAGCCGGAATTTTCCCAAATTCAACTTCAATAAAAAAACATAAGGTGGGACCAAGAAACCAACCCCCAAAATAAAAAGGGGAAGAGCCTAGGCATCAGGGATCCCAACCTGTGTCAAAAAAAATTAATCTGTGGTACTTGGGTTTGCCAAGGCAAACCCCCTTAAGGAAAAAGGAGAAGTAAACTAGAAAGAGAGGGGGGCCTCCCAAAGGGAAGGCGATAACGGAGGAAGGGGCTAATATCTCTGAAATACGGGGGGAGACACTAGTGGAGAAATAGCAAACATGAATTAAACAAAAGGGAAATTTTTACGGGAATCAAGAGACAGGGGAAGAACTAAAACCCAAAAAATGAAATTGAAAGAAACCCAATTTTTTTTCCTATGAAAAATCAAAGTCGAGAACAACAACCAGTATTGGGCCCCTATTTAAAAGGGGGATGGGTCCACACAGATGACAGAAGGAAATGAGTGAGTTTTAAAATAGATAACTCCCAACGAGCCACTAACCAGACAAAAAATCAAAAACCAAAAATGTTTTTTTTATGGGGTGCCACGAACTTGTCAGACCCATCCTTTCTGACACCCACGACGCCAAATGACTTCGAAAAGGCAATGAATGAATGCCCAGCACTGCTCCGGCCCGACCAGGGAAACCCCGTGTTCATCAAGAACGCAAGGCCCCAACATGCAACATCCTATGGGAGGGGCAGGACAGGGACGTCCCCCCTACTAAAAACAACAGACATAACCCTCCAAAAGGGGGCAGAAACAAAGCAAAGAAATCGACCAATTGGTAAGTCCCATATCATAAAAATCTTTGAAAGGGTTCTAAGAAGCAAGATCGCCACCCATCTTGATACCATCAATTGCACAACCCAGGCAGATGGGTTTTTAGCAGGCCGCCCGTCTGTCCCAACTACTGGACCACCGCAAGGTCCTGGGGGCTCAGAAGATAAACAGAATGCAGATGAAAACAGATTTTGAAAAACCTTTTTTCAAGGGGACCTGGTGTAAAGACACAAAAGGTGATAAAGGAAAACAGGAAAATTAGTGATGGATCTATAATTTTAACATGTAGAACACAAAGAGTAGTAGTCACAGAAAAACTGAGGCAGCTACTGTGAAAAAACTTGTTCCCAAGGCACAGTACTTGCTCCCCTCCTATTCCTCATCCTCTATCAGACAACAGGATATAAGCCAAGACTGTGCTTCCTTTGCAGATGACAAAACTGATGACAGTGTCCACCGGGGAAACACTGGGAAATCCCAAACAGACATAAACCAAATCTTTAAATCAGCTGTAGAAAACAATATGAAGTTCAAGATGAAAAATTTTTTAAATTCTCAGATACGGAAAAGGAAAAATTAAAATCTCACGGGTACAAAACTAATTCCAACCACAATAGAGCGAAAAAAAAAAGTCAAAGACTTTTGGGGTAATTGTCAGAGGTCTCACCCCAAGGACCATAACAAAGTAGCAATTGTACTCGAAAAAAGACAGGATGGATAATGATTACCCCTTAAAACCAGGGATGCCAAGCCCATGTTGACACTTTTTTAGATCGCTTGTTTATCTAGGGGGGAATATTTTGACACAACGCACCTTTTTAAAGGGGGGTGAAATTGCTGACCCGAAAATGTGCAGAGAACCTTCAGCACGAAAGTGCGAAAACCACCCCAAACTGGGAACGCTTGAGTTCCTAAACCTGTACCCTTTTGAAGCAGGCGGGGGAGATACAAAATTTATACACATGGAAAATTCTCGAGGGTTAGTACCAAACTTGCACATAAAAAAAACCCCTACGAAAGCAAAGACTGCAGGGATGTAACATCCCCCAAGAAGAGCAGGGGTGCCACAGCACGTTGAGGGACAAACAAAATGTCAGGGGCCCAAGATTGTTCAATCCTCCCGCATACATCAGGGGGTTTCCCCCAAAAACCCCTGGTGCTTGAGGCACTGGAAAAGGACCTCAAGACGGTACCTGACAGCCGGGCTGTGGTTCGACATTGACTGGTGCGGCCAGGGAACAGCCTTTTTATCAGGCTCGGGTCCAACAGGGGCCTGGTACAGACCGGCCGGGGGCGTTGACCCGGAATTTCTCCAGGTGATCCAGGGACGATCCAAAGTGAGGTAGGTTTTGAAGTATGTAGTGATGCCCTCACCATAGTGGCAATTTTTGGGGAGTAGGATGCCGGGCTGTGTAAAAAAACTTTCCTTAGGTCAAAAAAGCCCTAGGGGAAAATTTTAAAACTTGTTAAAAAAAGGTTCCTCTAATTACGGGAAGGGGTTTTTAAGCCCAAAAACACCCCAGAACTACAAAAATAGAAATAAAAAAAAAGACGGATTCAAAGGTTTTGGAAAATAAAATGAGGAATTTTAAAAAAAATATTTGAAAAATTAAGAAGCAGTAAAGTGGCAAGGGAAGATGACCCCCCCAAAAAGATCTGTGGTCTGTGGGAAAGGGGGAAAAAAGGGGGATTTTGAATCTGGGGAAATGGCCCCATGGAAATTAAGGGATTTTAAAAGGACCACCCTTACAAAAACTCAAAAGTTTTTTTTTTTGGGGGCTGTCAAACGAGAAAACCCTATGAGGGAATTGATCAATTAAAAAAGAAACCCCAAAAAAGACCCTTCAAAAGACAGCAACGATGGGTGGTTTAATTTAAAAGGGCCCCCCGAGGGTTGGGGTTTTTCCAAGGGATAGTTCCCGGGGGTGCTGGTTTCCGGAACAGGCCCTGAGGGTGAGGGTCCAGAAGAATTTCCCCTGGGGGTGCTAGGGGTCCGGGAATGCCCTGAAGGGCAGGGGGAGAGAAAAAAGGGGATGTTAAAGGGAAAAAAAATAGAGGGGAAAAAACGACCAATAGGGAATACATTAAACACAGCAAAAAACAAGGCAAACAAAACCCCGCCTAAAATATTATATTTTTTTGGGGGCAGGGAATTTCAAAAAGATAATAACTTCCCCCCCCAAAAATTCCCAATAAAAAAAAAATGCAACCCCTTTCTTTTTTTTCCACCCAAAAGTGTCATCACGTTAAAGGAAAAATAAAAAAAAAAATAATAAAATAATAAAATTTTTTTTTTTAAGCTGTTACAAGGAAAAGTTTTTGGGAGAAATTAAAAAAAAATTTTAAAAATTAGAAAGGGAGAGCCACTGGACCAGGCATTGGGGCATTTTTAAAACTTACACTGTTTAATGCTAAAAAAATTTATTGATTTTTTCTTTTCTGATTTTTTAAAATTTTTAAATTTATACATATTTTAAAGAAATAAAGAGTTTTGAACTATTTTAGAATTTAAATTTGGTAGTTATTATATATATAATAAAATATAGAAATAGTTTTTAGAGTTTCACAGGAATTTTTTTATTTATATTAAGATATTAAATACAATATGATATAGAAACAAAATTTGGGGGATGAACATATCAAATTAAATTTTTTAAAAAAAAATATTGGGTTTGGGAAATTTTTTAAGTATGAGATTTTAGAAGGGGAGGGGTTTTTTAGAAGAGTCTTGAATTTATTTTCCAAAGGGTTAATTGAATTTTTGAATAATCATTTTTTGGGGTTAAAATTTTTTTATTGGTTTGTATGGACCTAGCAAAAGATCGGTTTTTTAAAAATTTGGGTTTAAAGGTTAGAAGAATTTGAGGCGGTTATAAGCAGGGGTTTTTTTATGGGAAAAGGGGAAGTGGTTTGAATTTTTTTATAAAAATAAAACAAAGAAAAAAGGAAATTTAAATACTGGCCCAGAGGACCAAATTTTCCCCCGGGTTGCCAATGCCCCACCCCCCAGGCGGGGTTTAAATTTTTTTAAGGGAAAGGGGAATATCTGCCCCGAGACAAAAATAAGGCCAATTCACACCCCCCCACCCACTAAAAGACCAGTACCCCCGGCTCATTCCCCTTAAGGATTTTAAGGGGTTTCATTTTAAGGGAAGGAGCACTGCATCACCTGAAAGCTCAAACCAACCCCCTCAGTATTTTTCAACCTTTTTTTAAAAAACAAAGTTTGATCGAGGGACTGGAGTTTTTTCCCCTCATCCAAACCCTTTCAAACCGTGTTTTTTATCCCTTTCCCGAATTGAATTTTTTAATTAAACCCTTTTTGAGTCCGTTTTGGGTTGGGTTTTTAGCACGCTTTTAACCCCTTTGTTTTTCCTGTTTTTATTTGCACCCCTCAACCCCCCTTTTTACGCCCTGGAGTGAGATTCGGCCCGCATCCCCAAAAAATTTTTCATTGGGGTCAATTTTTTCATCCTCGTTTTTCAGTGATTTAATCCCTTTTTAATATGACCAAACGGGGAGATAATCAAAAGGCCAAACGATATTAGAGGAAGAACAACCTGAGGATTTTATTTTTTTGTGCCAAGGGTTTGTTAGCTTTATTGGAAACTTATACTGTTGCCTTTAGATTACTAAACCCCAACTCCCAAACCCCTTCCCAATTAAAGTAATAAAATTAACAGCAATTGGCGGTTTTTCCGCCCAAATTTTAAAATTGCTTTTTTTTAAAAATCATCCCACCCCCATCATCATCATTTAAATCTCCAGTGCTAAGTCCCTTTTGTAAATTTGGAGGCCTTTTTTGGTTCATCAGCAAATTTATTTTGGATATTTTTCCCTCATTTTGCGTTTTTTGAAAAAGGGGCCCCCAAAAGCCCCGGGGAACACCGCTGAGAACGCCCCCATTTTTTTCCTTAAAAAACCTCCGCCTTTTGCAACCGCCCTCCCGGGAAAAATTTTCCTCCTTTCCGTGTGCCTTTTTCCCCTAGCCTGGGGGGAAATTTTATGAAAGCCTTCTGGTCCAAAACAAAAATATTTTTACCAGATCATTTCCTAAACCCCTTGGGAAAAAGAGAAATTTAAAGAATGAACCCCCTTTTGAAAAACCGGGAGATTTTTTAATTTTTTTTTTTAAAGTTTACGAATTCCTTGGCAATTTTGTTTCCTAAATTTAAACCCCGGGAGGGGCTTTGGTAGTTGAAGCAAGGACCGTCACCCCCTTGTAAAAGGTTAAATTTCCCCTTTTTCCATTGCTGGCACTTGCCAGTTTTTAGTGATATATTGAAAAAATTTGCCAAAGGTTTCAAGTTCCCTTTACTTTCCCTTTTAAAAAATTTTGCAAACAGTTCATCGGGGGGATTTTTTAGGTTTTAATTTTTATTTTCTGAGGACCATGTCACTAGATACCCCAACGAGATAGTCTGTTATCTTCCGTTCTACATAATTTATTATTTCTGGAATTCTGCTAGTATCTTCCTAGAAAACTGAGAGGAAGTGATTAAAATTTCACATATCCTTTACGTCCGTGATCTGTCCTGAGTTACTCTTAAGGGGCCCATTTTCCCTAATCTTTTTTGTATACCTGAAAAAACCCCTTTTTGGGTTAGTTTTTAACCCCCGACCTTGCCTCATAATCCCTTTTTTTTTTTTTATTCCTTTTTTTTTTTCTCTTTTTTTGAAAATATTGATTTCTTTTCTGTCCATCCCCCTTTTGATACGCCTATATATGCTCTCTTTGACCAATGAGATGTTTTAATCTATTGTTCATCCATTTAGGATCATTTTTTTAGATCTAATTTCCCACTTAAAAAAAAAAGGTCTGGGAGCTAGAATATGCTCTGAAAACGTCATTTTGGGGAACCCAACCACCTACCTGCCCCATAGTCAGGCACCCCAATTTAGCCCACTGGAATTTTCAGCCCCATGAAGTCGGCTACAGAAAGCTGAACGGGAACTTGATTGGTTACCTGGGTAACCAGAATATTAAAACTAAGGAGTGATCGCTTTCCCCAACCTTCATTAACCTCAAGATTATTAATTAGTGATTCTTTTTTTGCAAGAACCAAATCAAGCAAGTTGCTACCTCTAGTTGGTTTTCAAAAAGTTTTAAAAAAAACCGAACCGTGAAAGTCACTAGACTAAAATTACCGTCACATTGTTCCAATCAATGTGTCTAAAGTTAAAATTCCCCTTAACACAACATTTTCAAACTAGACGCCTTTGAATTTCGTCCCATAGCAGCTTCTGGGGCCCCCTTTCCCGGCTTGGGGTCTGTAAATCACACCCAAAATTAATTTTTAGATTAGAAACTGTAGCCAAACAGATTCTGTGTCAGCTGTTTCTAATCTTATATCATGTCTAACACAAAATTTAAATTATTCTGACATACACGACCCACCACCCTTCCTGTTTACCCTATCAGTGGGAATAGTTTGTAACCCTGAATGTTTTACTCGGGAAAGGGACCCAAACTTTTTGGTTTTAAACCCGGTCTCTGTTATAGCAAAAAACTATATTACCTGCACTTGCAAGTAATCTTAGCCCTATCTTATTTCTTAGACTCGCATTTGTATAGTAAACCTCAAGGAGCTAGCACTGGCCCCACTATCTCTTTTTTTGTTGATCAATTGTTTTGCATTTAAAACAACTTTATTTTAATCTTATCTTAAAATAACCCTGAGGATCCGAAATTCGCTGTTTTTCCGGCCTAAACCCGCCATTGTTCCCCCAAAACCCTACCCCTATAAATCAGTTTAAAGTCCAGAAAGTCAATGACCCCCCAATCGAATTGGCTAATGCCCCCCCAGCCCCAAAGATGAACCCCATCCCTTTTATACAATCACGTTTGCCTAGAATCCCGTTATCAATGAATGGAATTGCAAGTTTTTGCAGTACCCCTAGCCAGCAATTTTTAAAAATTCCCAGACATCCATTCACCCACCCCTAGGCAAAAAGCCATATGATTGGGATACCCCTTAGACCTAACGACTTTATGGCGACCATATTATCTGTAGCTCCTGTCTTCTGCCCTTCCCAATGTCATTACCACCAGCACTAAGACAGATAATAGGCTTGTTCCCATTACCTGACATAATATTATCCAACCCTGACTATGTCACCAACCCCCCCTGGGAGGCACACCCTGTCTGGGCCTTTTCCCGTTCTGTTACAAAAGGCACGGTCCAAAATCTTACCTGAGAGTCTCCACAATCAGAATATTCTTTCCTTGATTAGCAGGGGAGCTGGACCTTTTAACCCCCCCTGACCACTGAAGACACTGTCCTGGGGAACAGAGAATCGATTTCCCACCTTCACATCTTCACTATTAACCTTCTTTATCTTCCTTTTTTTCCTGAATTGTGAACCACGCCACAAAGGGCTGCCACTTTCACTGTTGGAACCATTTTCCTTACCACTCCAACCATCTCACACTCACTCCCACACCCATCTAGAGAAGCTTCAGCCTCCTATTTTTTCCTGAAGGAGTAGAACCTCCCCTTTTTCAACACTTCAACCTGGGGTTTTGAGTGGTCTAAGGTGATTTAATGTTTACCCAGCACAGATTCCATAGGTGAGATAAGGGTAGATAAGAGAATGATATAGTGCAATGAGAGCTGGTTTAGGACATAATAGCGTATCTTAGATAATATACCTATGCCCTTTGGAGATTTTCTGGAAATTTGTTGTATGTTTTTGGGAAATTTTAAAACTACTGTCAAGGTGGGTTCCTGGAATTTTCCTCGGAGCCTTGTGATGGGGGAACCATTTAGGGTTTTGTTATGGAACATTTGTAGCTTTGTTTCCAAACTGAATGTAGAGGTCTTTCCGTATTGGGGGTAAGCTTATTTGTCATCATCCATGTTGATATTTTCTAATTCGGCATTAACTGTGTTGGCAGTACGACTGGGTTTGGGTGAGAGAAGACAATTTTTGGTCATCTGAAACAAAAAGGGTTTATAGTTGTGATGATTGGGAGGTCATTTATGTAAATGAGGAATAGGAGGGGCCCCAGGACACTACCTTGAGGGACAGACTGTAATTTGTTGTGTGGAAGAGTTCTCTCCATTTGTGTTCACGTACTGACTTCTGTTGCTAAGGTACGACTTAGGTAGTTGAGGGGGCCCCCAATACCATAGTGCGCCAATTTTTTAAAAAAACGGTCATGTTAAAAGCTATATCATGCTATAAAATTTATTGCCAGGCCCACCACCTAAAGGGGACAAGACGACACAGAACATCCAGACCATGGGAAAAACCCGGGGGCCAAAGCCACTCCAGAGAGGTTTTTTAGCGCCAGGAAGGAAAAAAACTGGCAGAAATGACAGAAATCGTAAAACGCAAACATTTCTGGGGGGGAACCACAGTCAATGGCCTCCACTAAAAAAAT